>BLSH010278153.1:284021-351920 GCA_018402905.1 Glandirana rugosa | reverse complement strand
TATATATATATATATATATATATATATATATATATATATATATATATATATATATATCTTATATATACATACATACACATATACACACACACACAGCTTTAATTCAAGGGGCTGAACATACATATCAGGTACAAAATTTTAGGAACTGCAACCATTTTTATACACAGTCCCCCCATTTTTAGGGGCTCAAATGTAATTGAACAAATGACTATAATCATAAATAAAATGTTCATTTTTAATATTTTGTTGCAAATCCTTTACTGACTGCAATGACTGCCTGAGGTATGGAACCCATGGACATTACAAGAAAATTGGATTTCCTCCTTTCTTATGCTTTGCCAGACTCTAACTGCAGCTGTCTTCAGTTGTTCTTTGTGGGTCTTTCTGCCTTTAGTTTTGCCTTCAGCAAGTGAAATGCATGCTCAATTGGGTTCAGGTGATTGACTCGGCCATTGCAGAATATTCCACTTCTTTTCCTTCAAAAGCTCCTGGATTGCTTTTGCAGTTTGTTTTGGATCATCGTCCATCTGTACTGTGAATCATCAAAGAGTTGTGGGAGGTAAGTGTGAGAGAACTAAGAAACCGAACAAGGTACCATCCCGGTCAAGACATAATCACTATATAGGCAAGGGGTGTGTGGGACTTTGCATGTACCTTGTAATGTTTAATAAATATTGGAACAACAAAATAAAAAAAAAAATATTTTAGCATACATGTGCCATATCTGAAAACAGAAATGTACAAACAATGGTGCAATTTAAGAGAAACATTCAAGGTTAAAGTTAGAATTACGATTGAGCAGGGTGTGGTAATCCTGGTGGCAGGATCCGATTTGAAGGCCTACGCACTTTGCAGGCTGACTCGCTTCATCACGGCCATGGTTTGTACTTGGCACGTGTGCTAAAATAATAATTTGTTCATTTTTTTAATTTTGTTTTTCCAATATTTATTAAATATAAAAATTAAAGTTGCGCTGAAAAAATTGAATTAATTAAATACGTGCATCAATCATATGTGCATAATTCAAAATGATGAAAAACAACACAAAACTAACCACTTATATAACACATAAAGTGATAAGAAACGGAAAAGTCCCAGGTAGTGACCTGCAAATAAATCAATCCTTTTAAAAAAATCCCTCAAGTGTCCTTTAAATAAATGAATATAATCCAACCGATCTGCACATATGATTGATGCATGTATTTAATTAATTCAATTTTTTCAGCGCAACTTTAATTTTTATATGTTATGTCACATGGTTTATTATCACATGATAGTTGCTGCTTTCAAAAGAACACTTTAGCGCAAATTTATATTTTATGTTTAGGACAATATTTATTAAAACTTACAAGGTCCATGCAAAGTCCAACGCTCCCCTTGCCGCTCTAGTGATTACATCTGTACTGTGAAGCACTGTCCAACTTAAACGTTGCTGCATTTGGCTGAATCTGGACTGACATTATATCTCTAAACACTGCTGAATTCATCTGGCTGCTTCAGCCACATCATCAATAAACACCAATAACCCAGTGCCACTGGAAGCCATGCATTCCGATGCCATCACACTGCCTCCACCATGTTTTAAAGATGACATTGTATGCTTTGAATCATGAGCTGTTCCAAGCCTTCTCCACACTTTCTTCCCGTCATTCTAGTACAGATTAGTCTTAGTTTCATCCATCCAAAGAATGCTTTTCCAGAACTGGTCTGGCTTTTTTAGATGTTTTTTGGCAAAGTCTTATCTGACTTTTCTATTCTTCAGGCGTATATGAATGTTTTTTGCACCTTGTGGTGTACCCTCTGTATTTTCTCTTATGAAGTCTTCTCTTGATTGTAGACTTTGGCAATGATACACCCACCTTCTGGAGAGAGTCCTTCGCTTGTCTGGATATTGTGAATGGGTTTTCCTTTACCATAGAGAGGATCCTGCGTTCATCCACCACCGTGGATGGCCAGGCTTTTTTATGTTGCGGAGCTCACCAGTGCACTCTTCTTTCCTTAGAATGTACCAAACTGTTGATTTGGTAACTCCTAATGTTGCTGCTATCTCACTGATGGATTTGTTTTGTTTTTTAAACCTTACAATGGCTTGTTTCACTTGCATGGACAGATCCTTTGAATGCATGATGTAGGTTCACAGCAATAGATTCCAAATGCAAATACCACACTTAGAATCAACTCCAGACCTTTTACCTGCTTAATTGATGAAGAAATAACAAAGGAGTAGCCCACACCTGGCCACGAAACAGCTTTTGATTCAATTGTCTGCTTACTTTTGGTCCCTTAAAAAAGGGGGATGGCTATTCTTAAGAGCTGTAATTCCTAAACCCTTCCTCCGATTTGGATGTACATACCCTCAAATTAAACCTGAGTGTGTGCACTTTCAGCCCATATACATTATATAACTATAGCTTGAATACGTTTTGGTAAATACTTGAAACAACTAAAATTGTGCCTGTGTCCAAATATATATGGACCTAACTATATATGTATTTATTTATTTTTTAATATAAAAAAAATGGTTTGTAACAAAAATGTAGTATATTTCATCATTCTTCAAAGAATAAAATATACAATTAAAAGCAGGGAAATGCTAGTAGGTTAACCCTGATTAGGTGGAATGATAATACACTTCTCCTAAGCACCTTCCATCAATTACAGGAAAATGCTTTTTTTTTTTTTTTTTTTTAAAAAAGGTCACTATTTCTTTGTAACTAAAATTCTGGGACTAAAAATGTATGTATTCAAACCACTACCATATTAAAAGCTTATAGGTTCCAAAAAAACAAAAACAAAAAAAAAAAACATATAATACACAGGTGAACCAATAAAAGCTAAAAGGGTATAGGGTGTGTAATGGTCACATCTCTAAACAAAGAAAACACCATGTAAAATAATGTCCTCGGGAAACTTACTTCATGCTCTATATTTTTTGCATAAGACAATAGTGAATTTTACTTAAATATCAGCTAGGCAACACAATTTTGCAGGCCTCATTACATAAAACAAGATGAGTATATTGCAGTGACCAAAATGTCAAAATCAAAGTGTAAACACAAATCTTTCACTAGCCACTTCAGCCCCCGAAGGATTTACCCCCTTCCAGACCAGAGCACTTTTTGCCATACGGCACTGTGTCGCTTTAACTGACAATTGCGTGACGTGTGATGTTGTACCCAAACAAAATTGATGACTTTTTTCCCCACAAATAGAGCTTTCTTTTGGTGATATTTGATCACCTCTGCAGTTTTCATTTTTTGCTCTATAAACAAAAAAAGGAGCGTCAATTTTGAAGAAAAAACATTTATAATTTTTACTTTTTGCTATAATAAATATCCAAAAAAAAAAAAAAGTCTTCCTCAGTTTAGGCCGATCTGTATTCTTCTACATATTTTTGGTAAAAAATTCCCAATAAGCGTATACTGATTGGTTTGCGCAAAAGTTAAAGCTTCTACAAAATAGGGTATAGATTTATGGCATTTTTATTACACAAATATATATATATTTTTTACTAGTAATGGCGGCGATCTGCAATTTTTAATCGGGACTGCGACATTGTGGTGGACAGATCGGACACTTTTGAGGGACCAATGACATTTGTACAGCGATCAGAGCTAAAAATAGCCACTGATTACTGTGTAAATGTCACGGTCAGGGAAGGGGTTAAACTCTAGGGGGCGATCAAGGGGTTAAATGTGTTCCCTATGTGTGTTTAAACTCTGTGGGGGCTGCGAGGGACATGACAGATCTAAATGTTTCCGATCACTGGGAACAGTAGATCAGTGTCATGTCCCCTGACAGAACGGGGATCTGCCATGTTTACATCGGCGGATCAACATTCTGCCTCTGTAGTAATTGATGGCGGGTCGCTGGTGGACATCTAGTCCACCGGACCCGTGGGCACACTCACGGAGCACTCCGGAGGCGGCACGCGCTTGCCAGCAAATCGCGCTTGCGCTGCCGCCGTACCATGACGGCAGTTTGCGCAGCCGAGTCATCCTGCCGCATTAAAACTGCGGTGGCTGGTCGGCAAGCGGTTAAAGTGAAATCTGAAAATGGCATCTTCAGTGAGTTAACAAAATGGAATAATTCTTCTTCATAGCACACTAGTATTTGACGAATGCAGTACCTGTAAAGTGTAACCATGCCGATGCCAAGCAGTGTGTATACTGTAAAGTATATGACACAGTCATTGGATGGATTTCCAACAGACTACCATAAAAGGTCTGTCTTACCTCCCAAGATACAGTAAACAAAGACCCTTCAAAAATATTAAAACAAAAACATTAAAGTGTGGGTGAAGACTTTATTGGGGCATTAGCTAAGTACTAAGGTGCCACTGGTGACTGTTTTTTTTCTTGAAAAATGTTACTTACATGCAACCTCTTACAATGCTTTCACCGCTGACATTTTGGCAGTGAAACTGACCATTGGGGCTAAAGCACAGCTATCACAGCGGGTCGCTCACTGTGCAGCCCTTAGTTCACAAAATGTCTTGATTTATTTTCAAGGAATACAAGGCATTCTGTAATTGGACAAGGGATGTTGGAATGTCACAATCTCCCCTTGTCCAATCACAGAACACCATGCATTCTTTGAAAAGAATACAAGATATTTTGAATGAGGAAGTTGCTCTCACTGTGATTGTTGTGCTCTAGCCGTGAATGTCAGTTTCACTGCTGGAACTTCAGCAGTGACATTACTGTCTGAGGCTACATGTAAGTAACATTTTTCAAGAAAGTAGTAACAGCCACCAGTTGGGCACAAATCATTAGAAGTGACTTACTGATATCTAATGCCACACTTTAACTTTAAATGGTCATTACCCTATACACGTAAATACAATCACACTAGGAAGATCTGTTTTCAGAACTTGCTCTAAAAGTAAAATGACTACACATTCATTATGGTTCACATAATGTTATAAAGAATCATTGGTATATATTGTCAATACTGCCTTGCTATAATAAAATTAAATAAAAAAAAAACAATTATTGGTAGCTCCACCAAGCCAAACAATGAACTGGTAAAATGATTATTCGGAGACCCTTACCAGTTCAACTCCTGCTTGCAAAAGAAATACAAACAACCACTGGTGTTCCTGCGCAAAGTATAAACTATCTGTATTGTTTTAAAGGGAAATATCCCACAATGGGGAAGATTTACTAAAACTGGAGCAAGCAAAACTTGGTGCAGCTCTGCACAGAAACCAATCAACTTCCAGGTTTTATTTTCAAAGTTTAATTGAAGGAGTTGAAGTTAAAAAAATGTTATTATTGTTTATTAAGTTGGTCACCTTTTGTGCTAGCAGCTCCACTTCCAAAGCGCTCACCAATTCTGTACCATCATATCTGAAGTTAGAAGCTGATTGGCTACAATGCAGACCTGCACTCTCAAGTTTTAGTAAATCACCAATCACCAATGTGTCTATAAGCCATCTGTTACTGGGAATCAATCATCAGAATCAAAATTGGTAAAATAGATAAAGATACTATTGATGCACTAGACATGTAAAAGAGACAAAGACATGAAAATAGATATTAATATAACTATAAACAAAATTAAAATAGATCTAAATATAATCCCGGAGGTAATGCATTATACTAAATAAACGATAGCTATCATTGACTAGGTGTACGTGCACCTGCTGCCGACTCCATTACAGATGGGGGGTCCGGAGTCAATCTAAGAGAGAAAAGATATACCTGTGCTCATAGCACAGGTATAGCTTTTCTCTGTTATATACAGATCAGTGACCAGATCTGAACCTAGTTGCTCTCTCCCCATCTTGTGTCTGTAAGCCCCAGGTTGGCATGGTGTCCACCGTAGCATTTGCAGTGGCAAGGCAGTGTAGGACTGACCATAAGAAGGATTACTTTGATGGAGTTGGTCAGCTTAAACATGTATTGCAATATATGTGAACTAAATATCCCTGTTTTACATTGCATAGTTTGCTGGGAAGAGTGTAGCAGTGTGTAGAGGTTGTTTTCAGTATTCTCAGTCAATCTAAAACATGTATAAGCAGAAAAAGGTGCAACAGAGCCTTATATTGCAGTGAATCATTTATTAATAGAGCACACATAAAATAAACACACATTAACAGACACTCACAGGTATAAACGGGAGAAGGCATGTGTATGAGGGAGTCCTATTCTCATCTATAATGAAAAATGTTCAGCTTTCATCTAATGTTTCTGTTAATGCAGTAGATCCTGACAAGCATTCATGCTAGGGCACAATAATGATAAAAACATAGGGGGCGCTAGTGTGTGATAATAAACCCTACTCAGTCCTACACCCTATATTCTAAACAATATAATACAAAAAAACACAAACAGGGAATTAACTGTAAGTGATTAATAAATAAAACCACTAAAACATTTAAAGTGTCCATAATAGTGACATTCTTCAATAAAGTACCAACATCTCTTCCACTGTGCTGTTTTAAGGCGGCGTTCCACCCAAATAAGGAACTTCCGCTCATCTGGTGCCCTTTTCCCCACATCCAGCAGCCGGGCCAGTGAGAAAGCGCAGCGGCGGCTTGAGCATGCGCAGTAGGGGCCTCGGCCGTGAAGCCGAAAGGCTTCCCACTCCGGGTTCCCTTACCCTCAATAGCGGCGGCAGCACTCAACCAGCCGATCCAAAGATTGGCAGTGGTGCCGACTCTGCTGGACTCCAGAACAGGTAAGTGTCCTAAAAGGCAGCAGCTACTGTATGTATAGCTGTTGATTTTTAGTTTTTAAAGGGGCAGCGGACCTCCGCTTTAACTTCACACCACTGTGCCCATGTGAATGAAGCAAAGTCAATTAATGTTTTGTCTCTTTAAGTCTCCATACTCTCCTCTCCCAACTGGGTGATACTAGGGCACAAGCTATTGTACCAGTGCCAGTGCACGGAAGCCAGCGCTGCTATGGATTCCTGATCTCCTATCTTCTTCCTCTCTACAGACTGCAAAGCATGGGGTGTGTTTTGGAGCAAAGCCTGCCTGTTACTAAGCCTAAGACCCCATACACACTATACAACTTTTGTTGTCTGATTTCCTTTAGATTTACCAAAACCATGTAGCGCAAGGACCTGCCTGATTGCATACAAATTGCAACTCTTAAGGTTTGACTACATATTATATGGTTTTGGTAAATCTAAAGGAAAAAAATCTAAAGAAAATTGTATAGTGTGTATCCAACTTAAAGCAGAAGTAAACCTATGAATTTTACATTTAAAATGACAGTTACATTTCCTGCACGTGCCGAGAATGTAGCTGTCAGATTGGTTGTGCTCTTAATCAAAATATCAAACCATCCAATGGCTGGTGTCATAACTGATCATGTGTCCAGCATCATGGCCGCTGAAGATTAAACAGAGGCTAAGATGGCAGCTTCCTTGGCAGAAAACGATCGGAGGGTTTACTTCCACTTTAACACAGGTAGAGGCAGGCTTGGCTACAAAACACATCCCAGGGTGATTTGCGATCTGTGGACATTAGCAAGATAGAAAACTGGGTGTCCATAGGAGTGCTTGTATCCTTGCACTGGCTTTGGTATAGTGGCTTGTGCCCCAGTATGAATGCTTGTTAGCATCTGCTGCATTCACGGCAACATTGGACTTTTCTCACAGCTCCTGGGGACAGGACTCCTTTTTACACATGCCTTTTCCCATTTACACTTGTGAGTTTGTTTCTTACTGTGTGTTTATTGCATGTGTGCTCTTCCAATAAAGCATCCCCTGCTTGCAGACTGCGTAGTGGGTAGTATATCTATTTAATGAAACCAAGTGGACACATATCATGGTGATGTAGCACACCCTTAAGGCCATGAGCCACATCACTAATGTGCATTGTGCTCCTCTAGAGTAAAGCCTTGTACACACAGGTGCAATAGTTGTACAACCAAACTTCCAACTTTGGACCAAGTTGGATGGTGGCTGTTGTGTCTTGAGTACTGACATGCACTAAGGAATTGTACGACCAAGCCTAACGTAGTGACGTGTTACGAGCGAATAACAAGGAAGTTCAGGTGCATATGCTTTGTGAATTAGGAATGTAGGTTTCCCAGAATGGACACTTCTGGGCGTTCCTGACTTATGAGTATGCCTGTTTATGCACATACAACTTTGTTGGACCAACTTCTCTGTACACGGTACAACAGTCATACAACACTTGTTGTACAACCAAAGTTTTCTAGTCTGCTCATCCAACCTCAGTTGTACAACCGTTGTACAACGGCTGTTGTAATCGCGTGTACTAACGGTCGGGTGAACGTACAACATGCTGGTTGTACGACCATTGTACCATGTGTACGGGCCTTTAGTAGGAGACCTGTGCCTTTCTGGGGTGCTTGGGGGGGGGGGGGGTTCAGGGAGACTGTGCATTGAAATATGGGATGTATAAGTGGGATGGTAAAGCCTTAACCAGTTTAATTCCAGAGATATGCAATACATAGTAATTTATCATTACTCCGAATAATCATGATTTTTTTTTTTTTTTTAACCAATTTTAACAGTATTGTATTATGCATAGTTAGCTTAAAACAAATGTGACAAGAACTCCTATAACTTTGCTGGCAAATGGTATCAGATTTCCTGATATCATAATAAGGTTTTAGCAGCTTGTTATGAATCACAAATATACAAAAGTAGAGTAGTGGTTGCTGAGCAAATGCCACCAATATATATTTCTTCCTCTTAGATACATTTTCATACTGCAATACTAAAAGATAATCAGCTGCATGCAGTAAACTAATAAGCACTAACTACCAAAAAAACAATAATATAAGTAGTCCCAGCTGTTCTGTAAACACACATGCCACGCTATATATGAATTCTAACAAGACATAGAAGCAGTGTTACATGAAAATCTTGCAATCAATCGCAAGTCAGTTATCCAACTGCACTTGAGTGTTAAAAAACGATACTTGGATGCTCAAGGTTACAGCACAGCTTTGCTCTTAGCACTGTATTATTAAATACGCCATATGTTACGATATAAACCTTTGTAGAACCAACAAATAAAGGATAAAGACACTAATCACATCCTAATAAATCTGACAATAAATCAATTGATTTATAAAGAGTGACATGTCTTCATACTTTACAGTCAATAAAAGAATTAATTTACAGAAATATGTTCTAAATCAAATGTCCTTTTGTACCTAAACCTTCCAATCAATCTGATCTTTTCTGTCACTTTTCCACTTGCAGGATAATAGAATGCTGCCAACACATGCAACATGAAAACAGTACACTGAAAGCGGTTTTAAACTCAAAACCAGGAATGTAATATATCGCAGCTTACCAATCATTAGATGTGGTGACTGCAAACATTTTCTTTTTTCAGGATTTTCTCCCTCTGTTGCCACCAGGTAATCTGGCCAGTAACACACCTCCTGTATTAGAGTGCCCCCACTCTGGATGACGGAGCACAGGGGGCACCTTTGGACAGCAGCACTGTTAATCTGGGGGGAGGGGAGTGTTAGATGTACTAGTAGATTTAAATACACTAACGCACTGAAGCCAAAATTCAGCTAATACTTTATAAGCAGTTACAGCAACCGTTTTTGCTCTTTTGGGATAAAGGTTTTACTAAAATAAATAAAAGAAGATTATAAGCACCTCCTGCCAGTGTTAAATGGTTTGTCTCATCCCTGTAACTGATATATCTGGAGGAGAGCTTGCTCTTTTGAAAAACAACAGACCTACTGGTCAGATTACCAAGTGAAAATAAAGGAAAGAAAGCCTAAAAATTAAAACGAATGCAGCCATCAAATCTAAGGATTGGTAAGCTGCAATATAATAAATGTTTGCTTTTGGGTTTAATACCACCTGAAGTATTTATAAATGTCAGAATAATTCTGCTACCTGCCCTCAAATGGTGGATCTAAGCTTTTTTCATTCATGTCTCTGACAAAACTGAATGTAGAATTAAAGAAATCTGAAGAAGACTTAATAGAAGATATGTGCTCAACTAGATCACATTGTGGAAACTAATATATTGCTTAAAAAGCACATTTTTCTATATAAATTTAGTGTCAGAACTTTTTCTGTAAAACATAAAAAATAAACCAGCCAAAAGCATGCTTCCATACATCACATCTATCATTTTGCTTTTTTCTTACAATATCACTTTATTCATATAAAAATCCTTCCAGAGATAATAAATTAAACATTCAAAGTTCAATTTGTGCCAGTGCATGAGTATTCTCCACTTCATAGAGGGGGAAAACAGGTACACTTCTCTGACAGCAGTTTTATGCCGTCCTTCGGGAGACAGTTCTTCACTTACTCTCTGTATTATTTAAAACCAAAGTTATGAATTAAGATGTTGCCAAAAGCAAGTTGAGTATACTGGAGTGACTACTCAGCTGCGGGTAAAAATTGAAATTTTTATGTCTAAAGCACTTTTTTTTTGTAATAAAATGTTAGATACAATGGGAAGCTACCTTTTCAGAGCCCAAATAATGTATCAAAAACAAAACACAGTTGGTTTGAAAATTCTCCTGTCCCAGTTCTTTGTACAACTCCTGCGTCTATCTATCAAATACTCAGTACTCACTATAAATAAATCTGTATTAGGACACCATAAAAGGTTAACATGTCGCTAAACTAAGGTAGAACACATTTTCTATAAGACTTTAGGGCCCATTTACATGGACGCAGAGCCCTGTACAGTTTGAAGAGTTGTTTGGTTATCTTTTTGTACTAGCTTGTAGCTGCATGCAGGCAGGCCATATAAGTGAAACAGCGGCTCTACAGACTCACTCCCACAGCAGAGTCTGACCGGTATACAAGGATGGGTGCACAGTACTGGATGCATAGGCGCTGTGTTGGGAGCATCCATCTCTGTCAAACTCAGCTGTGCGAGTGAGTCTGTACAGCTGCTCTATATACATACAGAGTTGGATCAAATCCAACCTGTACAGCAAGGACCGATTGAGATTTGATCCATCAATGCACAGGCTGGTTGTACTGTGGTCAATCCTGTGATCAGCTGCAGTACGACCAGGTCTATTGGATTTTTTCATGCAATCACTGCTGGCAGCTATAGCCACCAGCAGTGATCACCGTTTTGCCAGCAGGAAAGGCAGAACACAATAGTGCTGCGGGAGGGGTTCCCCCTATCAACACTGACTGTGTTGATGGGGGAATCAAGCAATTTTCTTTCCTTCAGTCCACGGTGGAAGGAAAGAAAATAGCATAATCTACAGGCTTGTTTAAACTAGTATCTGGCATAGCACCTGCAATTGTAGAGATGTTTTTTTTTTTCCATTTTACAAGAAAAACGATCAACTTCTTATTGATCCTCCATGTAGTAAAATATAGATCTGTGCTCCTATTCCCCAGTTTTTCTGGGGCTAAAATCTCTTATATAAGATTTATCTTACTGTTGATTATTGACTATGCAATATAAAGATGTTCAGAATGTTATTAGGGCTAAACAACACATGTACAGATTGCAGCATACATGTGGATGAGACAGGCATAAAGTGGAGAGGACATGTCGTTTGAAGATTTTGTATCCTCCTAAATTCCCAAAGATTTTCATATGTATAGGTCAAAATTATTTAATATAATAAAATATACCTGCAGTGGTCTTTGTTTTTCGCTGTTCTTTGGAGACTTTAGTCCACTTGTTTGTTGCTGTAAAAGAAGTTGCCTTGCTGCTTGAAGAGCCTAGACATACAAAAAAAAAACAATATAATTGTGGCTTTAAGAATTTTAAGTGCATTCTACAAAAATAACAGTAGAAACAATATTACAGTTAACAATACATTATTTATGTTACAGAAAGTAGTGTAATAGTCCTTTCTACCCTCACTCTCTGTTGACACTATACATTTGCACTCGATAAATGCAGGTCACACATTGAGATCAATTTCTAAACAAATGGGCCAACAAAGGAAAATTTTCTCAGGTGTACACTACAGCATAAACTAAATCTGATCTGATTGCAAAATCATGCGTTCAGGAACACCTTTCTTTCTTCTCACTTTGCAGCGCACTCAAAGAAAATCTGTATGAAGATAAAATATGTAGACCATTGTTGACACCTCTTAGAAATGCTAGTTGCCTGGCAATCATGCAGGTTGAGAGATTTTAATACTCTATGACAGCCTTTCCCAACCTTTTCAACACAGAGGAACCCTTGAAATAGTTCTCTGGTCTCGGGGAACCCCTACTAAATATGAAAAATCTGCAACTCATGATACATTAGTGTGATGGTCAATGGGAAGAATGCTCCTTACATTTGTGGCCATTGAGAATAATTACCCCTTTGAAATAGCTAAAAATATCAATGGTGTCATTGGGAACTTATCTGAGACTGACCATTGTTGAAGGAACCCCTAGCAACCTCTCGAGGAACCCTGGTTGAGAAACCCTGCTCTATGATCTAAAACAAGTATGCAAATCAGGAGTTTTAAATTTAGTTTGAACTGCTGCATGCTTGTTCTTCGTAATCAAATTAACCCCTATAACAATTGGATGGCAGTGAAAAGCTTATAGGAAAAATAGCAATAGCAACTGCAAGTTTGTTTTCACACGTTGCAGTTGGCTTTGTTACAGTATATGCTTTAGAATGGATTCAGATGGATCTCTTCTGCACGCTGCCAAAAAGTCAAACACATGTATAACACACTTCCACAGACATAACATACACAGTCTATTACAGTACACAAATTAAATATCGACACACACATTACAGGTAGAAGAATCATTTGAGGATCTTTGCTTTAGTTTAACTTCAAATTAATAAGGTAAAAAAAAAAAATACTTTGGTCACATTTGTACTTTAAAATCTAGATTTTAAAAACAGTGTAATCGCTGTATAATGGTCATTGGTCCCAAAAAAGTGTCAAAAGTGTCCGCTCTGTCTGCCGCAATATCGCAGTCCCGCTAAACATCGCTGATCGCTGCCATTACTAGTAAAAAAAAATAAATAAAAGAAAATGCCATAAATCTATCCCCTATTTTGTAGACGCTATAATTTTTGTGCAAACAAATCAATATACACTTATAGGAATTTTTTTTTACCAAAAATATGTAGAAGAATACATATAAAAAAATATATGTTTTTTTTTAATTCGTTGCTTTTTTTTTTGTTTATAGCGCAAAAATGAAAAACCACAGAGGTGAGAACATACCACCAAAAGAAAGCTCTATTAGTGGGAAAAAAAAAGGACGTCAATTTTGTTTGGGTACAACGTCGCCAGGCCATGCAATTGTCAGTTAAAGCGATACAGTGCCATATTGCAAAAAGTGCTTTGGTCAGGAAGGGGGTAAATCCTTCCAGGGCTGAAGTGGTTAAGTAGCTCTGAACAGCCCAAAGCTGGCCATAGATCAATACTTTTTTTTTTTTTTTATCAGCTGTCTGGCTAACCATAGAAAAAACAAACTGAAAGCTTGCATCCCTCCCTGGAAGCAACAAACACCTTCCCCAATGAAGATTTGGTTACATAAAATCAGAGAACTATATCCAATAGAGGGCATTCTTGCCTCTATAAAACCACAAGGTAGAGCACTTTGAAAAACATTGTTTTATTGGATTGATTATACCCTTTCCTCCACCTATTTATCAGATCTCACCTCCTAAACCTAAACAATGAACAAGTTTTCTTGTTTTATCTAGAAACAAGGGGAGTTGAACGAAAAAAAAAAAAAACTCACCATGTATAACCAGTCTACAGCCCCCTGTCACTAAGGCATCATGGCCACACAGTACAAGCTCCACCTCATCAGGTTTGCAAACTGCAACCAATAGGTTGAGCTGTAACTCACATGCATTCTCGCGTAAGTCCTTTTGGGTACACGCCTGCACGGATAAGATCCTCTAGCTTCGAGGAGCTTTTTACGCTTTCAGCATTTGGATACAAAGCAGCTGATACTGCATGTTCTGCTGTGGCTCCATAAAGCTCCTAAAAATTAAAAAGGTTTCTATTTGCAGCTTACAAATACATGCAAATGTACTTCTGCTTGTGCTTGGTCCAATTACGTATTAACCAGAGTATTCCACAATATCCACATTCCTACATGTTTGGGTAGTTTAGTTATTCACACGTCTTGACAGAAAAGTGGCAATGCACACATATGATCTTGTAGGGGGTTTCTATCGTATTTTATGCAGTGTTTGGATCAGTAGCTACTAAATTTGACTGTTTGATAGCAAAGCAGCTCTCTCTTCTCATATTTTGTGTCACCAACTTTAAGAAGGAATACTGCTGACTGATCATTCTGGACTCTAGACCAGGGATCTCCAAAGTACCGCCCTCCAGCTGTTGCGGAACTACACATCCCATGATGCATTGTAAAACTCTGACATTCACAGGTATGACAAAGCATGATGGGAATTGTAGTTCCTGAACAACTGGAGGCCCATAGTTTGGAGACTCCTGCTCTAGAGTATGAACAGAGGGAGAACAGGAAATCAATGATAAAATGACAACATCCACCAAAAGTTAACATGTTAATGTTAGGCTGTATACATTTGTAGATAGAAGACCATGAATCGGAAACACTGCTTCGTATAGCATGGTTTCACTGTAAAGGACAACTATTCCTCCAGCTCACGTAAAGCACACTCAAAAACGCTAGGGAAAGGCACTACAGTTGTGGTGAAACTACCAACCCCAAAAGGCACTGCAAGACTCTAACAGCCAAACACATGACTTCTAGAGGCAGAGAACTGATGGGATTTGTAGTTTCACAACAGCTGGTGTCTCTAGCTTGACTACACCTGCACTACATAGCACATCTAACCAAAAGGCCTCATACACACGGACGTTTTACCGCCACATTTTTGCAGCTCTCCATGTTATTCAATGGCCCCATAAAAACACTGACGTTTTTGAGCTGTAGATAGCGTCGGTGTTATTGAGCTGAAACCAGAACCAACGGCCAGCACGTTCTGAAGCTGCAGTGTAAATGCGTTTTTGACGCTGAGCCGGCAAACTGCTCACTAATGCACATTAATGGCGTAGAGACGTTAACCAGCGTTTTTAGCACTGGCATTATCAGGTTAAAAAATAGCAGAGGAATGTTTTTTAAACAAAACGCCTATTGACACCGACGCTCACTAACGCGCTTTAACGCCGATGCAAAATGCCGACGAAATTGTGCTTTTGACGTCAATTTTTTCCTGACGCCGGGCCTGATGTTTTGCTATTACGCCCGTGTGTATGAGGCCAAAAAGGGCAGCTGCTTAAATCAGTTTATATAAGCAAGGTGCACACATGTGAGGCAACATGCTAAATAAAACAAATATTCCCCAGAATGCAATCCAACATGTCATCATAGAAAACGTATAAAATAAGCTGCTTCAGATATTTAGATTAAAACACAAAAGATCTTGTTACATGATCTTGTTTTCTGTCAAAATACTAGAGGCAATTTAAAAGGGTTTTGGGTTCTGACTAGCTGCTTTGAGCACTGGAGATCGCTTATGTTACATGTGTTGCATTACAATTGAACAACACAGATATCGGATCTGTGCCATTGCCTACAATGGTACAACACAGTGCTCCTGGGTTACATGTGGTGTGCAGGTGTGGAAAACTGGGCAGCAGTAGTGCTACGTGAACAAGCCTTTATATAATTGCAGTAGAATTTGTGGTACATATATGTTTAAACATCTTCTATTTTCTTCTCTGTAGAAATAATTGTATTATTTCCTTACAAATCAGACACCTGACATTAAAAATATGGTAAAACAGGCACTTGCAACTGGTTTTCGAATACTTGACTTACCCCCAGAGATTACAAGAGGAGATTTTAAATTGCAGGCTAGGAAACTTTCATACCACAAGGACATTTTTGGTCCTTTGCTTTAAAATAATGCAAATTAATTTAAATGTCATATTCTCAGTTCCAATAGTTTTAATTAACATCCTTCATACCACAGTGTTCTCAAATTTGAACAAAAATATTTTTCACTAAAATAACAGAGATTCAAATCCAATAAAATTCTGATGAAATTTAGAACAGAATCAATGAGTTGGTTTCCCAGATAGTGTCTAGTATCCATGACAACAGTTGCTTTGACAAGATGTGCATATGGCATTACACTGCCAGCTGGTGTGAACAATGTTTGAACTACTGCATTGAGATGCTGAGCAAACAGAAAAAGTTGCCACGTCTTAACCCTCAGGGAAAGCAGTCATCCCCTGATCAATTATGAAAAAACAGAGAGAGGTCTGCTACAGTCTGCTCCAAGCAAGTTTTTCAGCGAAAGCAGGCAGACTGTGAAAACCAAAGTAAACAAAATGAATGCACTGGCTCTATCTCCTTACAACTTTGATTTGCCTTCCCACATAAGCCTTTGGTATACGTTTGCAGAGCATACTTTTAGCATTTGGAGACTTTCCCACAACAATCATGTCATTGTCTCCTAGAATTCTCAAGTAATTGCAGGTCAGTTTTCAGATTTCATTGACGCATTCCATTACTCAGTTCAACAAAAATACGGCACATCCTGAAAGTACAATAAACAATATCTGCAATGAAATACAGAGATCTCTGCTTTTAGAAAATATATAATAAACGAAGGAAGCTTAAGTAAAAGAAAACAAAATAAAAAAGGCATGCTAGAAAATTGAGAATCAATTATTTCCAGACGCAGATTGTGTTTTCAGTATAACAGTTAGAAACATGATTTTAATTTAAGCGATCAAGAAGTATTTGGCCATGCACATATGTGCATTTCTTGTCAAAAGATTCAGCGTTTTTATGGGGTCCATTAAATTTAACTCCACTGTATTACAAGTGGTTACATATTGTATCACAACTCGCACATCTAAGATCTCAGCCAACAATACACCACATACATTGTTTTCTTTTCTTCAAAGCGTGTTATTAAATAAACATGATCTTGGTATCACTAGTAAAAGAACCAGCAGCAGAAGAGCGAACAGCAATACATGGATAGCATCAAACAAACTGGTCACTAGGTTTACAGATGCAGAAAAATCCCTTTGCTTCCTCTAGTTTACTTGGGTGAAATGGAAAATAAGTGTTTTGTAACAAAAAAGTTGCTTTTTGACTTTCAAAAATATTTTAGCAAAATGACAATGTTTACTATGGGGAATAAAATAGAACTTACTTAGGAAGTTGGGCATGGATTTTTACTTTTACCCAAAGCATTCCAATGGATGTTGATTTTATTTCCTTGTCTACGGTGAAAAAATGGAAATCTGGATTCTGATAGGTTACGATCACCAATATAGATGCACCATTTTTGTTCATTGATAACTGTTGTACCTCATTTGTGAAAAATGTAGTATTTTATCACCTTCTTTTAAAAGTTTTTTTAACCACTTCACCCCGGAAGGATTTCCCATGTTAGGACCAGAGCACTTTTTGCGATTCGGCACTGCGTCGCTTTAACTGACAATTGCGCAGTGGTGCAACGTTGTACCCAAATAGAGCTTCCTTTTGGTGGTATTTGATCACCTTCGCGTCATTTCTGATCACTGCTATAAACAAAAAAAAAAGCGACAATTTTGCAAAAAAAAATATTTCTTACTTTTTGCTAAAATACAAATCCAAAAAAAAAATAAACAAAATAACAAATTTATTCATCGGTTTTGGCCGATTTATATTCTTCCTCATATTTTTGGTAAAAAAAAAAAAAAAAAAATCGCAATCAGCGTTTATTGATTGGTTTGCACAAAAGTTGCCACGTTTACAAACCACGAGAATTTCTGGCGTTTTTACATTTTTTTTTCTTTTTTTTTTTTTTAGTAATGGCGGTGATCTGCAATTTTTATTGGGACTTTGATATTGGGGCGGACATGTTTGACACTTTTTTGTGACCAATGACATTTATACAGCAATCAGAAATTTAAATATCCACTGATTACTGTATAAATGTCATTGGCAGTGAAGGGGTTAACCTGCAGGGGGAGATCTAGGAGTTAAGTGTGTTCCCTAGGCATGTTCTAACTGTGAGGGGGTTGGGCTACCATTTGCATAAGAGATCTAACTGATCCCAGTAACAGAGATCAGTAGATCTTTTAAATGCCCACTGACAGAGCGGGGAACTGCTGTGTTTACATCGGCGGTTCCCCATTCATTCCCTCTCGCCGGCGGACATCGGGTTCACTCGAGCCGTGGGCACACTCCTTCACAGTGCAGCGGGGACGAGAGCGCCGCCGGAGCCGCGCTCTCGCCCCCTAGCTGCGCGTCCGTGAATCGCTGCCTATTTACGGCGAGACAGCGCCACACCTTCGCCGTAAATAGGCAGTGCATGGTTGGGAACTGGTTAAAGTGGAAGTCAATCTTACACTAACCTATCTAGCCCTGTAAAGCAAAACTCACTATACATACCTTTTCTGAAACCAATCTGACCTTACGCTGAGCTGTCAGAGGGGGCCTCTCTGTGTAGATGTGTGATGAAGAGGCAGCAACAATGGAAGATCCATAGTAAGTCTATGTGTGACGTCACTTCACAGGCATTTCACAGCTGTGTCCTACACAGAGCTTCCGCCGCTGGAGACCAGACTGGATTTGCTTCAGAAAAAGTATGTATAGCGAGTTTTGCTTCAAGGGTTAGATAGATTAGTCTTAGATTGTGCCTGCAAGTAGATTTAGAGATTTTAGCTTTAGGTTGGACTTCCACTTTAACGCACATGCATGGGCTTATTTACTACAAAGAGTTCCTATTAAATGCCAAGTGATGTAATCCAGAGTAACCAATCAAACTCTATCTTCGACTGGGTTGACTAATGGGCAGAATAATTCATTGGTTGCTATGGATCATTGCACTTATGAGCTTGAGCTTAAAGTCAAAGTAATGGCTCACTCTACACCGTTTTCAAAAACTGCAAGGTTTCTTACAAACAGACCCTATCAGTAAAACCATTTCCTGCTGTACACGGGCAATCCTAAGCCTGCACCTCCCAATCAGCAGCAGCATTGTCAGCCTTCTATAGTACACCTCCTTAGTTGGCTGCTGGTCTATAATATATGCAGCCCAAAGGACAACTGCAGGAACAGCTACATCCAGGAATTTTGAGAGTGTGATGGTGGACAAGATGTAGAAACTGCTTCAAGGTGAGAACATGGTGGAAAGATCAGGAAAGAAGTGTATGGCAACATATGCCAAAAACTGTGCAAAATCAGTATATACACTTTTTACTTCACCCTACAATCATAAGTCATCTATCATGACCTATCTGAGTAAGAAACGGAAATAGATGGCCAGTCATCCACTTGTTAGAATGGAAAATGCTTCATCTACCTAGATACTTGTGGTACAGTCACTGCCATGACCATTATTGTACACGAGGCACTAGAATAAATTAGTTTCAGGACATTTATCTACCAAACTTTAATGCAATTGTATCTCTGTATTCTACGTCACAAAAATACAGCATGCACATTTGACATCTTGGTGTGTAGCTAGGTATATGCCATTAACAATACATGTAGCAACAGATACAGCCAAACATGGTACTTGCTTACTGGGTGAATTTGCCAATACTGATAACTATGCACGTTTATTATTGAAGTGGGAATAATAAAAGCATCAAGTTGCACTCATTTGTCCTCCATATTCTCCTTGCAACAGTACTCCCTGTTGTCTCTCTCTGCCCCTTAACTAAATGATCAACATTACCAAATATTTCCATAGAACTGTGTCTGGGAAAATAAAACAATCGCTCAGCATTACTCATAGTCTCAAAGGTCTGTGGTGATATTTAGCAAATTCTGACCATGCAAAATTATATGAACCATCTGTTTCACAACTTGGTCTGTACGGACTACCCCTTTATTTAAAAAAAGCAATTAATGACTACAGCATTCACCGCAGAAAAAAAAACCGGTCCAGAAAAACATGCTTCTTTGAGCCATCATCTACAGTATGTTGCTGAGATCTGTATGGGATGGGCCACTGTTTTTAATAGCCACCACTACTGCATGTACAATATTGCAAAGTTATTGACTCCCAGTAGGGTGCAAAACGTGTCCAGAGCTGTGCAGGCCAGAAAATGAGAAACATCACAAGCTTATATATTATAGTGATGTGTTTGTGAAGGGGATGATAAAAAGTTTTTACCTAAAAACTGGATTAATTCTTTAGGAAATTCACTTACCTCCAAGCTATCACACAATCATGCATATGTCTGCCTACAAGATCCTCAACTCATCCTGAAGAAGCTAGTTGAGAAACAGGTTAACTGAAATGGTTCCGCCATCAAGGCAATATGTTACTTATTTTTTGGTGAACAATTAGGGCCATATTGTGTATGGTATATGTTATGTTGCAGGGTAGTTGATATAGAAATTGTTAGGGTCATGCGACTCATTTTGGATTTTAACTAAGAAGGAATAAAATTATATTGTTTTAATATGTGTTCTCACTTTCCAGTCGGACTAAATATTTTTTTTCTACGCTAAGGTGATGCAGTTTGGGATGCGGTGCATAGGTGATCTTCTTTCTCAACTGTCACATAATCACAAACAAGACAGCAAAACATTTTCTGTCAATGTTTTTCATAGCTGTTGTGATTTTTTTTTTTTTTTTTTTTTTTTTTTTTATACAACATCCTGCTCTCCCATTTTATGGGACATTTTTGACATAACAAGAAACTATGTTATTGTGAGCAGACTAAAATATATGTATACATAAATATGGGATATTTTTTATTTGCATGCATTTGCAATAATGCCTGTGTCAAATGCATGCATATAAAAGATTCAGAAGCTTATGAAAGTTCCACCTTCCCCAACAGAAAACCAATAGTGGATCACATCTGGTCTTCAGCAAGTAGCAGAGCACAGACTCAAAGATTTGTGGAAAGCCTGTGGCCTACAGTGACAAATTAAGCCTGTGTATTCTAACAAATGTGGTGGGGACAGAATAGGCATAGAAAAGAAAAAAGCATGCATGCTACCATGCATGCATGGTGTTTATGGCATTTTGTTCCAGTAGGGTTTAGGATGGCAACAAATAAATAATATAAAAAATACTTATAAAATTAGCACATGGCCACATGCAGCACAGCCACAATTTAATAAGGTGATGGAATTTGTGTGAAATTGTACGGTTTTACACATGTAGCTTTAAAATCCTATGCCACAGGACTGACCCCTTTAACATACCCAATACTAAATCTTACTCTTAAAGCCTCATACACACAATCAGATTATCGGACTAATTTTCGTCCATTTTTTTAATGCATGCTAGTCTCATGTCAAAAGTGAAGAGGTTGCTTCCATACGAAAATTCTAGTACGACAGAATTCAACTTTAGAAGGGATGTCATGTGTTGAATTGTTTTGTATGTATTTTTTGTTTCTGAGCATGCGTAGTCTTGCTCTTATGATTTTTTTCAGATGAAAACTGTACTAAATAAACCAAAATTGGATGTTGTGTTCACATACAATAAAAAAATTATAGCCTGCACATACAGTTTTTGCCGCCCAAAAATTCGTAATTGGTTGTCGAAAGCACTATATTAGCGATCACAAAATCGCCAGATCGTTCGTTGGACGAACTTTTACTTCTGATTCTCTTATCGTGTGTACAGGCCTTTATTTGGCATTTGGTATAAATAAGAGCACAGTGTGTATGTATGAAATAACTTTTGCAAAATATAGCAAAGAGCACCTAACAAAATAATAATTTAGTTTGGATAGAATGGAGGAAGAAGCGCAATTATTTTTTTATGATTTTTGTACCTGTTGGGAATATTTTCTCACGCATCCTGACCCAGGGACTATTCCTCTCCAGGACACTAAGTCAGTAGTATCCAATCTACACAAAGAAAGACAGCAATAAATACCTGACAGAGGTTCTAAACCTTATCCACGCTACAAAAAAAAAAACAGCTGCAGCTTTATGCTATATGGTATTTAAAAACAAGACTTTTAGAGTTAGAGAAGGGTTAGAGTACTGCCAAGTTGTTATTGTTCTTTGTGAGCTGGAGAGATTTACCCTCTCCATTTGTCCTGATGACCACTGTCATGGAGGCGGAATGAGGGGACATCCAAAAAGTGGTCACCAGAGCAAGAGATGAGGGAAAATCATTCAATGGGGTCAAATGTTCTGGTGACAACATATAGGATGAGAATTCCTTACTTTGGTGAGATTTTCTCTCATTTCCTGTTGTGTCTCCACAACAGGAAATTAAGGGAAATCTCCTCAGAGGGACAGACACAGCAAAAAAAAAATAATAACCCAGTGGGGTTTTATCCATTCACTGCTCTATTCTACGATTTAAAAAAGTTTTGATTATACATATACTCTAAAGACCAACGCCACTAAGGACTACCTGTATCTATAATGGCCATATAATAAAACTACATTTTAGGTACATTCAGTCATTATGATGCAATAGGCACAGTATACTCACCTACCCAATATCTTGTGTCACAGGGCCGGTCTAGGCTCTGAAAAGCTCCCGACCATATGGTCGAGATCCACCCAGATGACTGGACCAGCAGCTGGCTCAGCCTCTCAGTGAGTGCCGGGGGGGGCAGAGCAGAGAGCCAGTGACTGACAGTCGCCAGCTCTCTGCATCCTGAATACCAACAGCTGAGCGATCAGAAGTGTTTGATTGCTCAGTTCTTGGTCCTAGAGCCGGCAGAGGACCAATGCTGCATCCAGCTAGGTGAGTATATTTTTTTCATAATGAATCCCATATTTCTCTTTTATGGAGGCTGCAATGCTGAAAAGTAGGGAAGGTAGAAGACAAGAGAATAGGATGAACATACTGGGCCTTCTTTTGCATGAAACTTTTTTTTGACAGATGTTCGGTTGGACAAGTAACCCTTTGAAATCAAACTTTATAACTGCTGTCATTGCTTATGCAGAATGCATTGTATGCAACCCTTTCTAACTTTACCCTGTATATCTATGCTGTTAAAGTAAATATACAATTACATTTCCCTCCTGAAACTATAATGACATTTCTTTTCTCATACTATGAAATGACTGTCTTAAATACGTAGCATTTAAATGGCTGGTTGTAAACACAGCAGGTAAAGGAACCATTTTAAAAGATCAAAGATGATATAAGCGCATACTGGAAAATCACTCAGACATCATATCTGTTATAGTCATTTCACAGCTCATGCTACAATTTCTCCATAGCCATTGCATCATTTTACTTTCACATTTCATAATGTACACATTGAATATTCCCAGAAACAGAATGTTATTTTGACTAATGAAAACTGTAACGATCAAGTGCTTAAGACTGACACATTTCCATCCGTTTCTCTGTAACCATTAAATCAATGAGCAATTGTGTAGACTGACAAACCCAAAAAAAAAAAATATATAATAATAATAATAACAATAATACTAAGGAAATTGACGCACTTATAGGTTTGTCTTGTACTGAGCACTGAAACATATTTCCTAAGCCATTCAAATGAGACCGAAAACATAAAGGTTTACAATTCATCTACTCATTACACCTGAACTGAGATCTGTGTTTGGAGACATAGATTAACAGTGTGATAGCAGAATTTCAGCATAACTGCTATTTGCATTCCATTTTAAAGACAAAGTATCCAAACTATTCACTTTCATTCTACGGTTTCAATTCTAGTGTCTCCCAAAAGTTCAATTTTAACTATCCAATAACTAAATTCCTCAGAAAGCATGATACAAGAAGTACTATTACAACAATGAGCTTAAATGAGTGGGGGAGAGGTGTTCTCATTTAAGGGTATCAACTCCAATGCATGCTCTAAGTCATAGTGGCCCTGGAAGTGGCAGGCCAGGTCAGACCAAAAACATTAATATAATAATTACAGTTATCCTGACTAACTTCAAACAGATAAACCAAGGCTGATAATTGATTAAAGAACTAATTTTATACACAAGTAGTTTCAAAAAGAAAATAATTTACATATATTGCCTATATACAGTACAGTAGTATTTACTGGATACAATCATTGATACAGGATTCTAGGTTTGCATGGAGTAAATATTAGACATCACCATTATTTTTTGGATAGTTTAAAACTTGGATACAGTAACAAAAAACATATTGTAACTCCCATATCTACTTTCATAAAGGATTTTTGCTTGTTCATTAGTATTCATTATGATAGGCTTGGGCCACTTCAGTATACTTCTCTACCCAGCACTATTACCAGCTGTTTAATATAGGCCATTTGAGCCTTGCATGAGCTGCAGAATTGCTTGCTTATATCCAATTACAACAGAAAATATTAGTAATTATAATAAAACCAAAATAATTTTACCCAATCAAGCTTTTGGCTTACTTTTTTCCTCTTCAAGGTGTCGGCTGAAAATGCACTAACATATACAATAAATGTGCCTAGAAACATTAGAAGATTAATGTCCTATGGTTTGTGTAAGGCTTAATGACAACAAAGCTCCGCCAGTGGAGCAATAAAGACCACTGCAAATTCTCTATTGGGCTGTTAGCAAGATGTATGTTTTTAGTCAAATAATTGTTATAACTGAATTAGCGCTGAACAAAGTGCCAACATTAGAGGTTCCAAAGGTTCAATTCACATGTCTACTCATAAGATACTGCATGTATAGTTATAAAAACAGCCTCCAATGCCTCTACATTCATACATTGTGGGTGGGAAAGGTGTTAAGCCCCGTACACACGATCAGAAAATCATACGGGAAAATACAGCTTTCGAATCAATCGTACAATGATTGGATCGTCAGTACGGAGCTTTCGAGAGCCGATCATAACAGTTCATCCGATATTATACGATGGGACATGCAGGACAATATTCTCATACGATGCCCAATCGTACATTTTAGTTTAACCAGTACAGTTGTTATTCGAAAATGTGACACAATTACACTACAACACATCACATCCAATATTTTATTCTGTTGTACGAGAATTTTCATGACTAAAGTAAACTCTTCCAATTCGATCTGAGATAAGCATGCAAAAAAATGGACGATCATTTGTCCGATCATCTCATCGTGTGTACCAGGCATTGCATCGAGACTGGGGGTTTCTATGATAAAAGACTGAATTTCACATTTTTTATTGAGCTGAGAGGTCTAAGGTGCTTGATAATGAATAGGAAGTCCCGTGGGTAAGGGCTGTTGTCACAACCTATATACTAAACTTCGCTTTAGCATGGGGGCATGTGTCCATTTTGCAGTGGTGGTGAGGGGGTGTTATGTGCTCTGTAAAGTGTTTGTTAAGCCACTTGTATAAAAAGTTCCCATCCACTCTGTATTATAACCAGATGTTGCCCTGTTTCTGTGTTATAACATATATATACTTCTCTGTATAGATATCACACCTTCTTACTAGAATCAGTTGTCATTTTTCAGCTTTTCTCTCTCAGCTCAGAATTCCTCAGGGTGGGGCTGAGCACTGCTGCTGATGCCAGCTGGAGCTATACAAATAAGAGTATTTCTGATATAACACTGATACAGGGAACCTATTCCTTTAATACAGAGGAAATAGGAGCTTGAGAGCAGAGATCAGAAGGGAGGGGGGAGTTGAAGGCAGGCACACAGGAGATAGGAGAGCTGGGAGTGACATAGCCTGCATAGACCACGGGGCTCTCAGGATAAGCTATATACAGGGGCAGTCAGTACACAGGTGGGGGGGAGGCATGACTGGCATTATCAAACAGGTATTTTAGGGGATACAAAGGGATAATTTAAACAGCAAAAGCATCATGCTGTGAATTGCACATTAGAGAGACAGGAGCAGCATTTTTTTTGGATTAACAAACGCTTTAAGTCCATGAACTTTTATATTCATTTATTTTAACTTTATTGAGAGTGCACAAATGTACACTCTGTTCACGTATCTGCAGTGCAGTGCTGATCCAAGCTGTTGGTCGTTCTTTCGTACCCTGCTGCTATCCCTCTATACTGCTGCTTCTTGTTCCACCATTGCTCATCTTCAGCCATTTAGATGCCAGTGATGATTTAAGTCATAGGCATGCTCACAGGAGTTACATCACAGCTGCGCCTGGTTCCATTCTCTGCATCTGAAAGATGCCAGGAATGAGCCAGGAGTATCCACTGTATCTGCATCAAGATTTTGGCAGAAGAGACTACGCATTTCTCTTCTGCCAAAGCACTATACCTCCTAGCATTTTTTTTATTAACAGAAATTATTTCCACTGCTTTCCAATGCTACAATCTATCGCTCAAGAACCAAAGACATTTATTGTATAAACCAAACTGATCAATATAAATTGATTTGAAATACTAGATGCAAACCTTGCCACACATGTTACAATCTGATTGTACAGCCAGGCATAATCTATGTAATGGCTCAGGTTTTAAAAAAGCATACATCACATAAAGCAGACATTGCTGAAACAGTAAAATGCTTTGGGACACAAGGTAATTTACATTCACTTAGAGCTTTACCATTCTGCCTAAACAATCCATTCAATTTATATACAATTAGGAAGGTCCTTACATAATGCTAAGATCGTAATTAACAATCCATTTAATTGATGTTGCGCAAAGATTGTAATTGTACTGTATGTCAAGCCAATTTTTTCTAGTTTTGGATAGAATGGGCAATGATTAGAACTCCAGTCATTTTTACTGCTATGTAAGACTTGGTTAGAGAGATTTACCATTACTTTCTGTCTTGCTAGCAATGATTTCACCAGGCAGGAAGTGAAGGAAAATCTGCAACAGAGAGAAAAGAAAATCTGACAGGTGATCTAGTCTTCCAAGTCTACGCTATGTTTCTGTCTGTGTTGCTGTTGGAGAAGTCAAATCACTACCTGTCTGGTAAAATGTTGTCAGCAGGACAGGCAGAGAGGGGAAATATCCTAAATGGTGTCCTGGGTAGAAGTAAAAGCTTGACAGTTCTAACTGTTTCTCACTCTCAAGAAAGAAGGTTTTGGCTGCACATACACTTTAGAATACACTGTGCCAATAACTCTATGCAGGAAAATAAAATAAAAGCTATGAAGTCATGCATGAAAATTATTAACTTCAATGTAAAAAGTCTGCAAATAAAAGTGTTTTTTTTTTTTAATTATACATCTTGAAATACTAATAGGTAATTCCTAAAATGCTAGCAAAACCTTTATCGCTTCAAAATAAAGAAATTGAACCTGTGTGACATATTAGATTGTATCACACATGAGTTGCAGTCCAAAACCACATGGTAGTATACTTTGATCCTGTGGACTATGCTACTCACAAGATAAGTCTTAAGAAAAAACTGTCTTGGGATTAAGGGTATTGGGTGGTCTGTTAAATTAGGGCTTGATTACAGGTGGTATTTGGAAAGATTAAACTTAGTTTACAATTGGTAAACACACATTTTTGTCTAGTAATTGCAGAGTTAAAAGGTATCACATTACATTCATCTTGACACTATTATAAATTAAATATGCAATAATATGTAACACATTTGGTTACTCTGACTTCAGCATCTAATTGATACTATAAAAAAAAAACTCATTCAGAACAATCCCTATTAAAAAAAAGAGAAATTTTATATGGTGGAAGACGGAAATGCCTATATTTTGTTAAATATAAATATGTACAAATTATTAATAACTGCACATTTAGCAATATTGCATGCAGCTTTATTTTAAATAACTTATTTAAAAATAACTCATTACCCAGTTTACTGCCAGAGGGTTTTCTGGCAGTACAAGATTTTTAAAGTAAAAGAAAAAAAAAGGTCTGTTCACTAAGGGAAATATTATTTCAGACTGGATCATTGACTACTTTTCTCCATTAAACTGAAAATACGCTTATTTGTTAAGGCATAGCACATCTACATGCTTTAGCCCTAAAAAATTATAGTTTAACCTAGAAGCCTGTTGCATTTAACCAGTAAAATGAAAAATGACATCTACGCCCATTAATATCTGCAATGTATAAACAGCACAGCATGACACATTCTTGAGAGCTGAAGGCTACAAAATCCTTCTGTAACATAAATAACAAAGCACTCAGAAGCATATTGATGTTGATATTCATCTCTGAGAAAAACATTGCTGCCTAGGCTTCTTATGAAAATAGATGCAGCCCAAATGGATCTCCTGTAATTGGTTTCAGATAGCGAGGTCAGAAGAAATATGATACGAGAAACTATTATGTGGAACAGGAGAAACAAGAATGTTTACACAGGCCCTCCCCCATTTTACAGGCCAGAGGTACCTATGCCATATGCTCTTGATAGATAACTAGTCCTAAAATGAGGACAGCGTGTACTGTCATTTTTTTTTAATCTGCATTACTTCCATGTAATAGTTGAACAGAACTATTTAATTATTTTCATGTTTTATCTGTCTGAAATAGATACAGAATAACCAACAACATGCATAGGTTACACAGACTGAAAAGTATGTCAGCACTTTTTTTAATATTAGATTTTGCTGCTAGACCATACTTTACTACAAACAACCTAACCCTCCAGCAAGTATGGCTTAAAAGAAGTCTTCAGGCCAAATGTTTACTACAACATGATGGAATATTCTTATTATCATTATGTGCTATGAACTTGATGTCAACTCCTGGTAACCACATGGATTGTGTTTCTCCAGAAATGTAGGCCTTCTGATCTTAATAAGAGCTTGGTTGTGTTTAAGGAACTTCAGCTGAACTTATAACAGCAGACTGGTCTTTATCTTAACAGTGGTATGAGTCTTGGTAGAGCAAATTCATATTATATAACTGTTGAAGAGGAAAACAGCAAGGAACAAACGCTACTTATGATTATTTACAATTCTCAAATTTGTAGGTTTCCATATGTGAATGAAACCTGAGCCATTATCTTTTCATTTACGATGAAGTACAGTTTAACCACTTGCCGACCGCCAGCCGCAGCGTGACGGCGACAAGGTGGTTCGTTATCGCGAACCGCCGTCACAGGACGGCGGCCGCGATAACTAGCATTGTGAGCGTGCACGCGCCGCCAGGAGGCGCACTCGCACGCTCACTGTGTTCGGGGGGAGCCAGGGAGCAGGCAGGGCGGACTCGATCGCCGCCGGCTACCCGCGATGGCTCCCCCGCACTGAAAGAACGGAGGTCCATGTATGTAAACACGGACCTCCGTTCTGTTGAAGGGGGAAGGGCGATGATCACAGCCTTCCTGTACATGGAAGCCGTGATCATCCCCTTTCCCCAGCCAGGACAGTCCCCCCCCCAGTTAGAACACGCCCAGGGAACACAGTTAACCCTTAGAGCGCCCCCTGCAGGTTAACCCCTTCACTGCCAATGGCATTTACACAGTAATCAGTGCATTTTTATAGCACTGATCGCTGTATAAATGCCAATGGTCCCAAAAAAGTGTCAAAATGGTCTGACATGTCCGCCCCAATATTGCAGTACCGCTAAAAATCGCAGATCGCCTCCATTACTAGTAAAAATGAAAAAAAAAATAAAAACCCCAGAAATGAATTCTCATCATCCGTAAACGTGGCAACTTTTGCGCAAACCAATCAATAAACGCCGATTTTATTTTTTTTTTACCAAAAATATGAGGAAGAATATAAATCGAACAAAACCGATAGAAAAAAATGTTTTTTTATATTTTTTTGGATTTGAATTTTAGCAAAAAGTAAGAAATTTGGGTTTTTTTGCAAAATGGTCGCTCTTCTTTTGTTTATAGCGGCGATCAGAAATGACGCAGAGGGGATCAAATACCACCAAAAGATAGCTCTATTTGTGGGAAAAAAAAGGACGCAAATTTCGTTTGGGTACAACATCGCACGAACATGCAATTGTAAGTTAAAGCGACGCAGCGCCGAATCGCAAAAAGTGCTCTGGTCCTAAAGTGTGAAATCCTTCCGGGGCTGAAGTGGTTAATATACAGTATTGCTTTGGGCTCTCAACCATTTTAGGTCCAAGGAGCTTAAAGTGAACCACTTTTACAACTTTTTTCTATTTTTGTTTGCTGCATGCTTTATGATTTAGAATGAATGAATCCAAGGTGTAATAAGTGGTTACCTACAGTATCCTCCATTGAGATTTATTGGCAGTTTATTGAAAAAAAAAAATCTTCCTGTGAAAGGTATTTCATCTTTTCTTTTGCTACCTCAGGAAATAGGCAAATGCCACACTGCACCACTATTGGGCACATGTATTACAAATACTCAGTTTACATTTGAATGAAATCTTTCCATCCATCATTCCCAGGGAGCCAGTATACACAAAATATTTGATTATTGGTTTGATTATTGGCGGGATTATAGCAGCAAATATAAAAGTTTAATTTTTATGCAGCGTTCCTAGAGATAGGACAGTAATCTGTTGGTTATAACATGCATTTACTGCAACCATGCTAAAATCAAAAATGATGTTTCATTTTCAAAAACCTGAGTTATGTGCAAAAAAGAAAGCTTTCCTGAGCGTGCCACCGTCCTATGTATTATAGGAAAAACGGATATGGGGGCAATCCGCACAAAAAAATGGACTTTAAGGGCGCACCACGAGATAACAACGCAAAAATACTCATAAAATCATGTATATTTATTAAAGAAATACATAAAAAAGCTGAAGCTTGACATTATGTGTAAAAAATAATGGACAGAACACTGTCCAAGACACATTTGGATTTGGATTTGAGATTACTTAATGAAAAAGAAAAACATGTATATAAATATTACATCATAATCCTACTAATAATGCGTAAATACAATAATGTAATACCAGTTTTGCATGCCATATACATATCAACAAAATGCTTACAATTGGCTGTTTGTGGCCATAGGAAAATACTCAGGGGGGCGGACACAAGGGACGATGTGACCAGACCAGAGCGGTGTAGTGTGAGTCACACTAGATGTCTTAAAACCTAAATATATAGACATATATTCCATTACAGTGCAATAGGTCTACAGCCGCAAACAGCCAATTGTAAGCATTTTGTTGATATGTATATGGCATATAAAACTGGTATTACATTATTGTATTTACGCATTATTAGTAGGATTATGAAGTAATATTTATATACATGTTTTTCTTTACAAATACAAATCCATGTTGTGAAGGGTCCTGAGGAAGCTTATATAAAGCAAAATGCGTCGACCTGCTTTGCATTGTACATCATGGTTTTTTTGGTATCTTGTATCATTCATCATCATTCATCATATACAATAATGTGATTTTGAGATTTTGTACAGGCTGTGTCTTGGACAGTGTTCTGTCCATTATTTTTTACACATAAGGTCAAGCTTCTGCTTTTTTATGTATTTCTTCAATAAATATACATGATTTTATGAGTATTTTTGCGTTGTTATCTTGTGGTGTGCCCTTAAAGTCCATTTTTTGTGGGGATTGCCCCCATATCTGTTTTTCCTGAGTTATGTGCAATCACTGCCAGATTTCAGAGAGCACATCAAGGGGTTACTGATAGTGCACCTACTGCAATATTTTCTGTGTTGTCAATTGCATTCAAATTTTCAAATCAGATCTTAGTAGCTATGAAAAACTTCTTAGTCTTGGCATTTTTTTCTTCATTAGGCCTTAAGTATTCCAGAGACAGCTAGTAGGCTGCAGTGGGGTATTTGGTAATTTCTCTCCTGCAATACAAGCAGAAGTTCTCAGATCAACAGATTACTGAAAAAAGGGCCTGAGTTCAAATGATGCACTACCGTAATGCCCCCTCCCCTTAGCATATTCACTTTACTATATGGCGTCATACACACCGTTATGAAAAAAATATGGATAGTATAAAAAAAACATGTTTTCACACACCAAGAGAGCTGCCGGTGGGGCATACAGCCGGCAATAGAAGTGAATGGCTTCACTGCATCAACATTTAATCATGCATGCACATACAACATATATTACTCAATTTGACACTTCTGCAGAGAAGTATCATAGCTTACATGAGTACAGGAGTGTATAGCCATTCATTTCAAAGGGTGGCCATATGCCCCACCTGTAGTTTGTTTCCCAGCTGTGTGAAAACCACGTGTTATTACACCAGACAAGTTTTATGCCCTATTATGTCCATGTGCATGTAGACTAAATAAAAATAGGCATGGCCACACCCCACAATACACAGGCCAACGTTTGCCTGCTGTTACATAAGAGGTGCCTCAGGGGTACTCCATGTGATGTAGCAGTGACAGATCCACAGATGTTAGTTTATCTGATTAATTTTACTTACAGGTACAGTTAAACACTATTTGTATTCAAATGTGAGCAAATTATTAAGCTTGTTTGAGGTATTTATTAAAAAAAAACCCTAAAAAAGTAAAAATAAATATGAATACCTTTTTTTTCATTAAAAATTATTACAGCTGGGGGTGGAGACTGCAGGGAAGCATGTCAGCAGGAGGCAAAGAAACAGAAGTACATTGATCTTCTAAGTGAATGGCTGTGCAGGGGGGCATGTCAGCACAACTTATGGCCTTTGGTAGACACTGAAAAATATTAAATTCCCTAACGAAAAGAGCTACTAGGACTTTTTAGGTACCACACCAGATTGAGGATAAAAATATATACACACACACACACACACACACACACATATATATATATACACATTATACAAAACATTAAAAGTGAAAGATTACATTTTAATGTCAAACATCCAACATGTTTCGCAGGACAAAAGCCTGCTCGCATAAATCTCTACTGTTGATAGCATCACATGTAAACTTGTTCTCAAGGATCGCAGCACCCGTTTATAGGAGGTATTCATATTTCACCAGTAAACATATAAGGATTGTATATAACGAATACAGCAGAGCTGAGGTAAGCCCATTAGTAATGATAAGCACGATGCTCCACACCTATCTCCCTAGCTCTCCAGGAGCTTGGTCCTCTGAATAGATGTTGGGGAACTTTTTGTTGGTGGATGCCCGGCAGAGTTAGAGAGATAGTTGTGGAGCATTGTGATCATCATTACTAATGGGCTTACCTCAGCTCTGCTGTATGTGTTATATAAAACCCTTAAAAGGTTTACTGGTAAAATCTGAATACCTCCTCTACGTGAGGGCTGTGATCCTTCAATTCTTGGGAACATGTTACATGCTATCAACAGCAGAGATATAAGCAAGTTCTCCCTGAGGAAGCAGGCTTTTGTCCTGTGAAACATGGCAGATATTAAGAATTGTATGCGAGATTCCCTATGTGACCAACTGGGACCTCAGACAATACACTGACATGATCTGCAATTGTATTGTGTTTTGAAACAATACCAGGATGTTTGATTTTCATATCTTAATCCTTTACTATTAATTTTTGTGTAATAAAATATATATTTCTATTCTCAACCTGGTGTGGTACCTAAAAAGTCCGAGTAGCTCTTTTTGGTAGAGAACTGACTATTTTTCAGTGTCTTGTAATAGAATAAGTTAAGACTAATTTATTGAGAATTCCTTCCCATTCCCCTAATTGTTGTGTAAGGCCACTGTAAGACAGGCAGGCTGTGCTTACTGGAATGTATGTCCATGATAAGCAAAGTAAAAGAAAGCATACATTCTTCATATAGCTCAGGGGTCTCCAAACTATGGCCCTCCAGTTGTTCAGGAACTTCAATTCCCATCATGCCTAGTCCTGTCTGTGAATGTTAGAGTTTTACAATGCCTCATGGGACATGTAGTTCTGCAACAGCTGGAGGGCCGTAGTTTGGAGATCCCTGATATAGATGGTGCCTCCACTGGGAACTGAACCGCGAAGTCTCAGCACTATACATCCCCCTGCGATATAGCACATGAAAATGTATGTGAAAAAATATATATATTCATTGGTCCTTACTAAGCAGGAGACTAGAAGTTTCAACCAAGTGCCCACTGAGACAGCTTTAAAATTGGTCATAAACAGAGATTATACTTTTATGAAAATGTTTCTAAATAGGAAGACATGTATTTGCAGATAGCAAAACACGAAAATTACATAAAATGCACCAATCAAGTGTCCAATTTCAAACAGATGCAAAACAAAAAATATAAATAATTTGGAAATCTTGAACTTTAATGATATTACATCACCTCATAAAACAAACTCAAAAGGCATGAGTTGCTGTCATGAACATGTTAAACTTAAAGGAGCCCTTATAAGTTGTCTCAATTGTCTTCAATGTGCTTGAAAGATCAAACCAGTTTCTAGGCACAAAAAAAAAGAAAAAAAAATACAAGGAGACGTATAAATGGAATACAAGAAATATAATGACCTAATTGCCACAAACCAATTTTATCACAGCAATGCTTAAGAATGAAATTACACATTTGTAGCAATTGACCTTTCACTATAACAAGACTAATTGATACAGTAATTAAACAAGTTTTAAAAGAAATACTGGTTAATTACTAGAAAATGGATTTTTGTTCACATTTGTTTCATTGCATTACTAAATAAGGGGCTGTGGTATTTACGACTCCTACTATTAATCTAAAACAAATTCTATTTGTACTACATTATGGGTATCTTAATCACGTTAATAGGCTTGAGGCTTGTAGAATGTTATATATTCTCTGAATTTCAGTGTACATCATAACAATGCAATGCAGCATCCAGCCTATGGAATACCCTATAAACACCTAAACACCAGTTTTTATCATTTACGTAGTTACATAGTTAGTCTGGTTGAAAAAAAGACACAAGTCCATCTAGTTCAACCAATAAATGGGAAGAGGTTTCCTGAAGTTTATCTCAATGTGGCTTTTGTTTGTAATATTATAACAGGGAAAAATATGCGTATATGTATCAGTAATTTCCTATATACTTTCCCTATATTGCACAGATTTAAAAGAGAAGTAAACTCCCAACATCACACGGCAAACAATTAAGTATTTTAACGGTTTCTCATCTGACCTATAGACAAATGATGGCCAAGCAGGAGCACTACAGTAGCACTACAGTTCTGGGTGGACATTATATGACGTCCTCCCAGTCACATGCCTTGAGCACCCTAGGGGCCGTACTGCAGTGCCATGTGTAAACCATTGTGTCCACTGGGTGACAATCATTGTACTGGACCAGCCCCGATGTCATGTGATCGCTGTAGCCAATTACAGTGATCACATGACAGTTGTACATAATGAATGTTTTTCATTTATAGCCATTCAGTGTGTACTATTATGTTGATTTTGTCACAGTGATCACATGGTTCAGACAGGGTCAATCAATCAATCAATCAATCATAGTGTAAAAAAAAAAAAAAAAAACCTAACTTCCCCAGAGAAATTCAGTGTCACTAGGGCAGTGTTTCTCAACTCCAGTCCTCATGGCGCACCAACAGGTCATGTTTTCAGGATTTCCCTCAGATGAAATGGCTGTGGGAATTACTAAGGCAGTGAAACTGATCAAATCACCTGTGCAAAATAATGGAAATCCTGAAAACATGACCTGTTGGTGTGCCTTGAGGACTGGAGTTGAGAAACACTGCACTAGGGTAACACTGCACTGCTCTGGTCACAGTATGCAAAGAAAAAAAAAACATAAAAAAAGAAAAAATTGTAAAAAAGAAGAAAAGAAATTTTAAAAATTGAATACATTTTTTTTTTTAACATACAGTCATTTGGGGGCTATTTGTACTCTCCTGGAATTTTAGGGCCTCAAAAAATGAAATGGGCAGTCAGTACATCAAGATTGATCAAATTTCAAATATATGTACCATCGTTTGTAGAGACTATAACTTTCACACAGACTAAATAATATACACTGATTTGGGGTTTTTTTTACCAAAGAAATGTAGCAAAATACATCTGGCCTAAATTTATGAAGAAAGATGATTCAATTGCAAAATTTTGTAACAAAACAAAGAAAAAATATTTTTTTAAAAATTTTCGGTATTATTTTTATATGCCAAGGAAAAAAATCAGTATGGATTAAATACCATCAAAAGAAAGCCCGGTCTAAAATGATGAAAATGTAATTTGGGTACACCGTTGCATGACTGAGTAATTGTCATTCAAAGTGTGACAGCGTTGACAGCTGAAAATTGGAAGGAAGGGGGAGAAAGTGTCTGGTACTGAAGTGGTTAAAGTGGTATTAAACCCAAAAGGCAAATTATATTGCAGCTTACTAATTCTTAGATGTGATGGCTGCATTAGTTTTAATTTTTTAGGCTTTCTTTCCTTTATTTTTAGGGGGTGATTCAGCCTGTAAGTATGATGTGTTTCAACAGAACAAGCTCTCCTACAAATCTAGCAGTTAGAGGGTTGAGACAAAACATTTAACACAGACAGGGCGCTTACAATGATCAGTTTTTATTTATTCATGTAAAATATTTATCCCAAAAGGAAAAAAATGTTGCTGTAACTGCTTCTGTTACTATAGTGTGAGCTGGAATTTGGCTTCAATTTGTTTAGTGTATATAAATCTGTTTAGGCATATAACATCTCCAGACTGACAATGCTGCTGTCTAAGGCTCCTTTCACACGAGCAGAGCCCATTTTGATGGGCTCCGCTGCTCAGCGGGGATCCATCCGTTTATCCTCGCTGAGCCAGCGGATGACAGGACCGTCTCTGCACTCCTGCACCTGTCACAGCTCCATTCTACTCTATGGGGATCGGATGAGCACGAACCGTCTGTCCATGTTCATCCGATCCACCAGACGGATAGAAAATAGGGTTTCCATCAACTTGTGTGAAAGGACCCTAAAGGTGTCTCTGTGCTCCTTCTTTCAGAGTGGGGGCAATTTAATGCAGTAGGTGTGTTACTGGCTCGATCGCTGGGTGAAAACAAAAGGGGGGAAAATGCCTGAAAAACTAATACCAATGTAGTCATCACATTGGTAAGCTGCAATATATTACATTTTTTGTTTTGGGTTTAATACTGCTTTAAAGAAATATAAATAAAGGTTTAAGAGCTTATTAGAATATGTTAACGATTTCAAGAGAAGCCATGTGTTTCTTCGAGTTAGTAAAGCTTTTTAGTCCATGTAAAAAATGTTTTTTTGATGCAAACAAGCCCATAATAAAATGTCATTGCAGTTTGCACAAGACATGATCAGCTGTTTTTCAAACAGCCACAGTAAGACACACACCATGGGTGATTGCAGTAATGGTGGATAACAAATAATAGAGGGATAGGTTTGTGCCTCCATGCAAAAATTTTATAGACCTCTTGACTGTGCACCCATTTAGAGGAGGCAAACAGACTTTCTTATACTGTCCGTGCTCCTTCACCCCTAGGTATACTAGAAAAGAGCACACTATATGATCGCCACTCACAAAGCCAATACCTATTCTTGACTGTTTTGCCAAACCCAATAGAAAGCAGTCAGCAAAACAGTCAACCACATGTGTGCTCTTTGGAAGCTCTTCTAAAAAATTTGGGTGAATATCGAAAGTTGCAGAAGGTTAAGGCCATGCCAGCTGCATCCAGAAAAGGGGTGCTTAGACACTCCTGCTTAACCTTAAGAGAACCAATTATAAAGCATAACACCTTATAAGAAGACTTTGATGTAAACTGCAAATCTAGGCCCAGAGCAGTAAAAAAAATCTGCTTCACTGCTCTGAATCAATATGGTCCAGTTTTTGGAAAATAGTAGGCTCCATTGAAAGGTTCACAGGAAACCTTTCACAAGTGAAATTGGGTGTTTCCATTATTTGAACATGCTAATTGATGGATCACTATGCTGATACCCTGGGCTTCAATATCAGCATTCACTTGGAACAGGAATGCAAATCAGGAATATCTGAGTGGTGTCAGAACTCATTATCTGCATATTGGTTCCAGGTAAGTAACTTTAGATACATTGATGCAAAAGGATCAGAATAACAGCCTGACAACTAGCATTTCTGGTGTCGGTAATGACAGCTTTACTATTTCCTTTAATTAACTACTAATATAAATGAAATGATATAAGGATCCCTTAAAATGTAATGCAACTAAAATGTATTGCAACATGCCTTAATGCAAACATTACTGCCTGTATTTTTAAGCACATCTGGTGTGAACACTCCATAAGGTTGTCCCACTAGAGAGTTGGTAAAGTCCTATGTGTCAGATAAACCTTGTGGGATTGATTTTTTAACTGTAAAAAAAAAAAAAAAACAATGAAGTGGTTTCCCATAGTAATCAATTTAATTCTTAGCCAATTTACCCCAGGACAATTCTGACATTTCTCACATAAATGTAAAAATCAGCATTTGTTTTCTAAAAAATGTCTTAGAACCTCCAAACATAAATATATTTTTAAGCAGAGTCCCTAGAGAATAAAATGGTGCATGTTGCACTTTTCTTTGTCACACAATATTTGCGCAGAGGTTTTTCAAATGCAGTTTTTTTGGGAAAAAAATACACTTTAATGAAATTCAGTGAATACAAACATATAATTTATATAATATAATAATATCTATACAAATTTTTTTGGTAAAATATAAGAGATGATGTTACACAGAGTAGACAGGTACCAAACATGTTACACTTTACAATAAGTTCTCCATAAGCTACACTTTAAAGGCCTTTACAGGTTACCAGTTTAGAGTTAAAAGGAGGTCTTAATGCTAGAATTATTGCTCTCGCTTCGATGTTCACGGTGATATGAGACCTGTATATGTGTTCACATTTGCGTGTGAGCATGGAAGGAAGGGGACAGGGGCACTTTTTCAAAGTATTTTCGATTTTATTATTTCATTGATTGGATTTTTCTACACTGTAATTTTATTTTTTTGGATCAACTTTATTGTTATCACAAGGGATGAACAACATCCCTTGTGAAAGCATGGGCCATGACAGGTCATCTTTTTAGACCCCAGATCTCTCCTTTAGTCTCCAAAGCATCTGATCAAACTGAGACCCCTTTCCGCCACCTGAAAAAGTGATTGAGCATTTCTAAAGCTGCTAAGGTCACGGTTACTAAAAGGAGAATTGTTGGCTGAAAAAATAAAAAAAACATACCAGGATCATGGCTGTAACTGCAACCATGGTCTTGGTGAAACCACCTCGATACGGGGTGGTATATATACACGTATGAGGTGGTTAATTTTACATTATATAACAAAGAAAGGTGCAAGAAGAATATTTTCCACTAATACACATTAAAAAAATCACCCCTATATGTCTATCTTAGTTTTGGATATAGTAGAGAATGGCTCCTTCATTTTTTGTTACTTTTTTTTACTGTCTGAATGCTGGTAGAGAGATTTCCTTTGACTTCCTTTTCCTAGGATACAGCAGGACTGAAAATATGATCTCTTCTATTTGAGGGGATCCCCATGGACAGGTCTTACCAAGACAGTTTTCCACATTGGAACATTTCCCCTCCCATTCTGTTCCTGCAACTACTCAAACTTTTGGCTTCCCATCACATTTTGTACCTGAGACAATGATTACCAATGGAGAGAATCTCTCCAGTGAGACACATATAGCAATAAAACCTAACAGAAGTTCCAATCCTTTCACCATATCTCCAAAAACTTGCGCAGGAATTATGGAAAAAGGACAATTTTTCCAACAAACAGTGAAATTTAGTACATAGAAATTACACAATGCTTATGAGTTAAAAGAAGCACATCTATGCCACTTGTGAAGAGCTCTATTCGCTACTTTCCATAGAAATGGACAACAGCATACCTTCACCCAATTACCTTTCCCTGCAAAACAGCTCAGTCAACATAATATAATGTCATTAGGTTGATGTTGGTAGAATTTCATCTCTAAAGTGTATTGAGAGCCTCTGTGCATGGCCCTGTAATTCAGAGCCTCAAAATCATTCCAACTTACAGTGAGGATCATAGGAATTCTCCTCAAGCACAGGAATATTGCATGTCAAGCATATTGTGTTGCACAAAACAGCAGTCTGGGCCTTCCAGCCTTTCCATTCTAGAGGCAGCTGTAAACCCTTCACCCATTATAGTTCTGCCTCTTTCATTAAAGGTGCTAACTAAATGTAAGATTTGTATACAAATGTCCAGATTTTCAATTTTTTGGCTAGGATGCACTTCTAAATATTGGATGAATACATGGATTACTGCACATGTACACATATATGCAAGACCTGCATGTTAGTTGTGCTACAGTAGTGAAAAATCAATACAGCCTACTCACAAGTTAAAGTTCCTTCTGTCTTTTCAGACCAGTTAATTTATTAATATATAATTAATGTAACATTTACACACTGAACCCAGTTGTTTGCACTAAAGGAGAAAAGAGTAGAATAAGTGAAAGCAGACAGCAACATTCCAAGTGTTATTTCACTGAAAGCTATGCCTGAAAAGAGGAGAAGAGTTTCACTCCCGTTGTTTATTGATTTTCTAGATTAAGAATCCCAGGGAGAGAATTGTAACAGACAACCATAAAATTATTTTTGGTGTGCTTATTTGCCTTTCCCTTGCATCTATTTGGCCTGTGCCTGTAGACAATTATGCGTTCCAGCCTAGACTCAGGTGCTAATAATGAAGGACAAATAGAATCATATGTGTAAACTTCCCCTTCTGATGAAAATTTATATTAACTTTCTGCCACTGTAAACAGAACTGCATAGCTCAGCGTCCCTGATGAATTGGTGATGAATTCAGTCATTTATATCCTAGGAATCTCTGCATTTATGGGAAAAGATGAAAACCGTCTGCATTGTGTAACCTTGCACTTTTTGAGTAAGAAAAAGAAAACACCAGCCTGCTTAGTTCATCACTTAAAGTGTGTAAATTTCAGCTCAAATAGCAAATTTCTATATGACTCTGTCAGTCTCGGCTCAGGCGATCTTTGCCAGTATAAACAAACCAAACAGTGCAGAGTGCCATGTTATCGCTACAACTGTGAACTTGTACACTCTCAGCCTCCCATAAAAGTTGTTATGAGTATCTTCACAATACAACAGGGCCTTTGTTTCAGGCTCACTCTGGACAGTTTGACAGTTTGGAAGTATTTCTCTGGAGAACAAAGTAATTGGCCCAGATAAAGAGCTCTGGAAGGACTTATGAAGCATAGGTGAAATTGTCACTTCTATACAAGTGACTGCTTATGCAGAAAAATAAAACTGCCTTTCCTAAATCATGGCAAGTAGACATGTATATTATATATATATTTTTTTTATAAGTTCCAAAAAATGTTCAGTTAGAGACTAAAATCCAGAGTGAGCATTCATTAGCTTGATAATATCAAACACAGCGACTGTGACTTAAGCAAACTCTATAAAGTCACACTATTAAAAAAAATATTACCTTACTTTTGGATCGTTAGACACACAAACTTAAGTAATTTACTGTGAAAATAAACATAACTGGTATTAGCTTGCACAAAGTGAAAGGTGTACTTTAAACTATCTACTCAGAAATGGGATTTCATAGTTGGGTAGATACGACAATGCTGAAACCCATACTGACTTTTATTAAAAGCAGGAAAGGTTGTAATAATAAAAGTAATAATAAAAGTATTGCAATAGAATACCAATTTTTAAATATTTTATTATCTTCAGCATTGAAAAAAAATAACACTTTTCCAAATGCTGTAATATATTTTTAATCACGCAAATATGAAACACTGCATATTAATATTTCACATTTACCATTTGCAACCAACAGGTGGTAAGCTCTATGCGCCCAAGAGGCAGTTCTATTCTAAAGAGCCCTGAAGGGCATACCTCCTTCTCTCCTAGCTCAGATTATTTGAAATCCCAGCATGCACTCTATAATATGTTATATGTACAATTATATCTCAAACATTTACAAAAATGTTAAACAAATTTACAAATGTCTTATTGTTCTAAGGACATTTTGAAATGAAAAAAAGAACCTCTGGGGAAAAAAAAGTGTAAAAAAAATACACCCGTAAAAGAAAAAAGATAGTATACTTACCTTTACCTTCACGTTCGCGTGTGGCACCTATGCAAGGCTGATGTCCCAAATCTTGATTTGAGTACTTAGCATTCTATGGGTACTCATCAGAGCATAACATACACCACAGAAGCCAAGGGGAAAGATAAAGTATGATATTGTTTACCAGCATTTCAGCAAGGGAAGGGGGCAGAAATGTAAACAGCAGACCTGATATGTAATGTAGGATGTGCTTTCATCCCCAGAAAACACAAACAGAACAACCACAAGCTGGGGGGGGGGGGTCACTTATGGACCCTCAAGCCGCCAAATAGTTTGAAGTGGTGTACAGATAGTTGAACAGCCAATTAATATGTGTTCCAGCTGAGTTCTAAAAGGTATACAAATTACAGGTAATTTACAAACATTAAACAGCTAAAGATTAAACCTACATTGATCAGGCATATTATATTTATTTATGTCATAGTAATCAGTTAACTAAATTGAATGTATTTATGTCACAGCCTTAAACACAAGGCTAAGTGAGTGTGGAAATTATAAGTAGTAAGAATGCAACATCCAAGTGGGAGAAGTCATAAAAATTACATTACTTCTAACAGTGTTTTTATTTCTGTTTGTGCCTTCCTGTCCAGTGACAACCACCCAAATCACAAGTATAAATGAAACAAAAAAAATAAATAATTCCTCCTCTTCTGCCTTATCTTCTGGAAGTAAAAAAAAAACTGTTCACAATGACCACCAATAAAAGGGGGGCACACTGAGCAGCAAGGGGGCAAACTGACCATAAAGGGGACACAGTGACCTGCATTTTAAGGGGAAAAACACCACCAAGAGTTAACTCACCAACATTTAGGAGGCACACACCATTCACTGCCACCAAAAGGAGGGCACTAACTCCTGACCACTGAAATCTGCAAGCTGCTTTGTGCATTAAATCATCCTGACCCCCTCCCTGTGACTGCCACATTGTATATATCCAAAACTCAACCAAACAATTTTGGAGGTGTACATACTATCCTGGCATTTTATGGCTTCAAGAAATCCAATAGACAGACACAACAAAAGGTTATTTTTTAAAATGTTTGTTTTTTTGCACTGTACAAAAATAAAATGTAGTTATTAAATATTGTAGAGCACTGCGTACTATATAAATTCTGTATAATAATAATAATTAAATGCCACCAAAAGAAAGCTATATTTGTCTAAAAAATAGGGGGTGTAATAAAGAGGTATATACAGGCTAGTACTTTCATTACATTTAACACGTACAGTAAATGACTCCAAGCATATGTTCTTACTGGTTCAGTAGGCCCAGCGCATTTATAACAGCCCAAAAAATGTACTTGTTATTATGCTGGGTTGCTCTGCAAAGGTCAGGCAAATAGCTAAAGTAGTGACACATGACATGCATTCCCATTGCGTCTGGGGTAAATGAAAATACACATTTCTGAACAGCAAGAAAATGTTTTGATCTGGAGTTATAGAAGGCAATAACATTTATAACAAAATTTCTAAATGTTATGGATGTTCATGCATAGCCATAGATTTAAACTTTAATAAGACTGTTTAATAAAAGAATTTACATTATTACCCTAAGGAAACCTAGGAGGACAGAAAAAAGGAGCTACCACGACTTTTCATACAGGTGCATGCTCCGGGGCTTTACTTCTGATCCTGGCTTTACTAACCTGTTAGGCACTTTAGCTAAGCAAGCACAAAAGACAGGAATGTGAACTCTACAGGCTGCATGCCTGTCAATGGTTGGTGATTTATGAAGTGGTGACCCCAGCTCAGGGTGGCAACCCTAGAGCATTCACCTCTAAATTTTGTAACCAATAGTAGCTCCCATATTTCTATCCTTACAAGTTTTCTTACAATTCTATGCCAAATCATGAAAAAGCATAACTAAATCTAACACTGACTAAAATCTTGATGATCACATTACAATATGGATATATTAACCTTATACAGGCTTTACATTTTCAGGGATAAGGAACAGGTGATGAGAGATCACATTCATTCCTTCATATATTTCTGAAAAACAGCTAAAAAGTTTAATGTAATAATGTGATGTACCTCAAAGTAGTAAAGAAAAAAAATACCCAACACTAAACATGTACCCTGAAAAGTAATTTACCTTTGCTACCTGGATGTGTTGTTTGGAGAAAAATATTTAGCATAACCTTTCAGTATGTTACAATAAATGTAGCCCATTTCAGATATTATCCTGCTCTCCTGAAAACTATGACATGCAGTCAGCACCATCCAACAATGGATCCCTCCATGTACTGTTTTTAAGGGGTTTGCTCCAATCTTTGCAGACATTGCTGTAGTTCATAATAACAAAAAGAAAGGTAAATTATAAATGATGGAGAACATGGGATGAAACAGATCAGAAATGCTGCAATTTCCATGGATTGCCCTGTTGTTGGCATACAAGGCTGAAACAGCTGTATGTTAGGAAGCAAAGAGCAAAGAAACAGTGGTACTTAATGGACAGTATACCATAAAGGCATGTATGTGACCCCAGTCACTGTCTTGAAATGAGGATTAAATGTATTGGTTTTTGGATTTTTGTTGCCTGCAATTATTGCTTGTTTTAATATGCACAGACCAGAAACACAGACAGCCAGGCAACAAGAGTTTTCAGAAGGCGGTCACCAATGCTTGCCCATATATTACCAGCAGTATAGGTTTTCTTTAAGAGGGCATTGCTGCAGAATCAAGATGAAAGCTCTTAAAAAGTTTCCACATGATAAATAAAGTAACAATTTCCATTTTTATTGACTTCAGATGATGGCTGCATGTTACTTATTCTGCATGACTGTATCCAGGAGTTGAAGCTTACGTGTAGTTAATTTGTTTTTTAATGAATACAAGGGATGGAACTTACATTTAATGAGACATGCCCTTGTACAGCTGCTGGCTGCCCTAGTCCCATAGACCCACACCCTCGTAATCTTCCAGGGATGCAGGGGTTAATACAGCTGCTGGAGCTGTCATAGGCACTCTTCGGGAATGTTAACTATGCCTGCCCTTGCCCCCCTCCCCCCCCCCCCAAATTCTAGAATCCTATACTATATCTTCAATCAATGAAAAGTGCTCTATGAATGGAGGAGACAGACAGTTCTTTCATTCATCCATCCATCCATCTATGGATATATACAGTATCTCACAAAAGTGAGTACACCCCTCACATTTTTGTAAATATTTTATTCTATCTTTTCATGTGACAACACTGAAGAAATGACACTTTGCTACAATGTAAAGTAGTGAGTGTACAGCTTGTATAACAGTGTAAATTTGCTGTCCCCTCGAAATAACTCAACACACAGCCATTAAGGTCTAAACCACTAGCAACAAAAGTGAGTACGCCCCTAAGTGAAAATGTCCAAATTGGGCCCAGTTAGCCATTTTTCCTCCTCGGTTTCATGTGACTCATTAGTGTTACAAGGTCTCAGGTGTGAATGGGGGGAGCAGGTACGTTAAATTTGGTGTTATCGCTCTCACTCTCTCATACCGGTCACTGGAATTTCAACATGACACCCCATGGCAAAGAACTCTCGAGTGCACGTGCTCAGCATCATATCCAGCGTTTGTCTTTGGGAAATAGATGTATGATGCTGCCAGCATTGTTGGAGGGTGGGGGTCAGCCATATGCCACACACTGCATCAAATAGGTCTGCAGGGCTGTCCCAGAAGGAAACCTCTTCTAAAGATGATGAACAAGAAAGCACGCAAACAGTTTGCTGAAGATAAGCAGACTAAGGACATGGATTACTGGAACCATGTCCTGTGGTCTGAAGAAATTAAGATAAACTTATTTGGTTCAGAAGGTGTCAAGCACGTGTGGCGGCAACCAGGTGAGGAGTACAAAATCAAGTGCGTCTTGCCTACAGTCAAGCATGGTGGGGGGAGTGTCATGGTCTGGGGCTGCATGAGTGCTGCCGGCACTGGGGAGCTACATTTCATTGAGGGAACCATGAATGCCAACATGTACTGTGACATACTGAAGCAGAGCATGATCCCCTCCCTTCAGAGACTGGGCCGCAGGGCAGTATTCCAGCATGATAACGGCCCCAAACACACCTCCAAGATGACCACTGCCTTGCGAAAGAAGCTGAGGGTAAAGGTGATGGACCGGCCAAGTATGTCTCCAGACCTAACCCTATTGAGCGCAAGGTCTCTAACATCCACCAGCTCTGTGATGTCATCATGGAGGTGTGAAAGATGACTCCAGTGGCAACCTGTGAAGCTCTGGTGAACTCCATGCCCAAGAGGGTTAAGGCAGTGCTGGAAAATAATGTTGGCCACACAAAATATTTGATCTTTGGGGCCAATTTTGAAACTTTCACTTTGGGGTGTACTCACTTTTATTGCCAGTGGCTTAGACATTAATGGCTGTGTGCTGAGTTATTTTGAGGGGACAGCAAATTTACACTGTTATACAAGCTGTACACTCACTACTTTACATTGTAGCAAAGTGTAATTTCTTCACTGTTGTCACATGAAAATATACAATTAAATATTTTCAAAAATGTGAGGGGTGTACTCACCTTTGAGAGATACTGTATATACACACTATATTGGTAAATGTATTTGGATGCCTGCCTTTACACACATGAACTTTAATGCCATCCCAGTCTTAGTCTGTAGGGTTTAATAATGAGTTGGCCCACTATTTGTGGCTATAACAGCTTCAACTCTTCTGGAAAGGCTGTCCACAAGGTTTAGGAGTGGGTCTATGGGAATGTTTGGGCTTTATTCCAGAAGCGCATTTGTGAGGTCAGGCACTCATGTTGGACTGGAAGGCCTGGCTCACAGTCTCCGCTCTAATTCATCCCAAAGGTGTTCTATCAGGTTGAGGACAGGACTCTGTGCAGACCTGTCAAGTTCTTCCACACCAAACTCCCTCATTCATGTCTTTCTTTATGGACCTTGCTTTGTGCACTAGTGCGCAGTCATGTTGGAACAGGAAGGGGAGATCACCCAAACTGTTCCCACAAAGTTGGGAGCATGAAATTGACCAAAATGTCTTAGTTTCTCTAACGTTCTGCTGTTATTCACTCTGGTGAGACTAGGGTAAAGGCAATACATGTGTCTGGTACTCTAGCGCATGCACCATTTCAAACACTATGGGCTTCCTCTTGTATGGGTAATCATCATGATCATCTCAGGCCAATTATATAATCGTCTCCTTGTGAGCAGCATGGTCAGACAGAGGTGTGTGGGAGTCAAGCTGTCAACTATACTAGTTCAGGACATACAGCATCAAACAAGACAAAGTGCTACATGTACTTTGTGCCTGGGGGATTGAAGGAACCTATGATAAGTTTGGTGAGATGATTTCTTTAAAGGAGAAGTACAGCCAAAGCTTGTTTGGCTGTACTTCTCCTGTGGATCACAGGAATGCAGTTCCTTCGACACTCCTGTGACCCGTTTTCAGCAGACAACGGGTTGAAGCACGCTGTCGGCTGATGTCAAAGAGCCGGTCCTGGCGAGGGCAAGATCACGACAATGAAGTAGGGATCAGTCCATATGCCAGCCTAAGGCTGCCGCTTCCGCCCCCTCCACAGCCCAGCCACTCCACCTCCACAGCACAGCGCGGGAGAAGCAGAGCAGAGAGCCGGTGACTGACAGTCACCAGCACTCTGCTCATGAAGCTCTGAGAATTGAGCAATCGACTGTGTTTGATCGCTCGGTTCTCAGTGTTAGAGCCGGCGGGAAAGAGATGCTGCATCCAGCTTGATAAGTATGATTCAAAAATAAAAACCAATCCCATACTTCTCTTTTAATCCTCCTTATTTAGGGCACCACTGATCAAAATAATTTTGGTAGAATCAGGTTTATATATACTTATTAATTCTAGAATATATATATATATATATATATATATATATATATATATATATATATATAAATAAAATGCTATTGAAGTATTGTGGTAGAAGGCAGAAGTAACCAAATATAGGGAAGCCGATCATAATCAAAAACTTTGCAATCACACTAGACAAACCTAGAATTATTACAAATATAATGACTAAGTAGAACTAAAGAAAGATTTAAAAAAATGCTGGTAGGTAGGCTTTAATTGCAGAAGAGACTCTGTAGCTCTTTGCCACCTATGTTATCCTAATTGTACACTGAACCACTGATGTCCAAATCAGTGTACAATCCTGGGCTGGCCAATCAAGATGGCCAAAAACACCAAACCCGGAAAATTACCAGTGAAGCATTTCAGTGGCAGCGATGGGGGTGATATTGTTTGTTGCAGCATTCGAGGGGTCCTTTTGGCAGTTATGTATACCATAATTTACAAATATGCTATGTATACTTGCACATTATGGCAAAAGTCCACCTATTATAATACAGATTTAGCACCATCTTAAAAGCCATGGGAGACCAAGATCACGGTCAGCATTGTACACACAAGACTGGATCATATCTGATACATGCAACAACAGACCCGGTGATAAAAAGCCAATCCAATAGCAACAATTTTAACACAAAGGTATGTTTAAGAAAGCCACCACATGTGTGTGGCATCTAAGACTCCACCTAAATTAGCTACCTGACATGCTTAACTGAGTTACCAGATAACATTTCTGGGCTGCCTTGGATTAAATGTCTTACTTAAAAGGAAACCATGCATAACAGATTACCAACAATGGGGTGCCAGTGGGCTAAATTATTGATGAAAGTATTTACATTTTTCAGGAGCTCCAGCTAGAGGATCTTCTCAATGGAATTCTTTGTCTGTCCCCAACCCCATATTCCTTTTCTATCTTCTAATAAACCAAGCATACCCTCAACCTCCCAGTTGCATTCACCATACTGGAAAAAGATATGATCATACCAACAGCCACTGTAAAATCTCATAATGATTGCAAAAGACCCAGAATCCCAGGTAGAATGATTTAGCCACACAAGTCAAGGAGAGAAAGAAGTTGGTGGGCGATTTACCTGGAATATCTGTTTGGACAAACTTTTAACCAAGGAATTTTGCAATTGCCCCTGAACGTGTACGGCCCAAAACATGAGTGCCGCTCAATACAGCAACCATCTTCAACTTATTTCAGCCTGTCATAGATCTCAACGGGCTGCTGGCAGCAGGGTTGACACCCACCAGTGTCTCCAGGGCACAATCATGAATTGATGCTGAAATTTTACCTGACTAGTCAAACCACCCTTGTGCATGAAGCCCAAAACTAGTATATTGTACACCAAATTAGTAAACCCTTTTAAGCACTCCAGATAGTTCATTTAAAATTGTAGTAAAAAATATGCATTCATTTTAATAAAACAAGGTTTAAAAATATTCAGTTTCACTGCAGAACACAAATAAACCAGCAAATGCACAGCAGAACACGCATCGCATAGTCTGCTGTGCAGTTTATGCAATATAATACAGTTATTCAATATATTTTGCTGTCCTGTTATAGATAGAGGGAAAAAAATAGCTTCAATACAATATTTTACTGGTCATGAGACTGCTTATGCTTTATGGTGTATCTGATCTCCACGTTTTCTGCAACTGTTCTATGATGCCATGTGCTTGACCTTTTAGTAAGCTGAAGATGATACAGTTATCTTCCATTTTGACATGTAACATCTATCAATCACCGTGTTTTCATGTAATTTATGCAAAGCAAATAGCAGCTTCTATGACTAGTGAACCGTGGCACTAGTCTAGTGATTTGATTAAGAAAAGATATGCATGGCTTAGGTGAAAGACAAGTTGAAAAAAAAAAAGAAAATGCTGATAGGGTACAACAATAAAACTGATAATAATAGCTGAAATCCCCATTAAATTATACAATTAGAAATTAATTGCCCATTTCAGTTCATTAGTGACCTTTCACCTTGTTATGAATGAACATTAACAGTAGTTTTATTCTTTTGTACAACAGACACACACATATATATACACACACACACACACACACACACATATATACATATACAGTATATATATAAAAATTCTAGGAAGGTGGACAGCTAAAGCAAGCAAACATAACCATCTATGAAAGCTCCCGCCCTCCCAAAAAAGTTGTGAATGTGTATCACTGGGTCTTGGGCTATAGCTCATCTCATTTCCAGTTGTGTCTGGTTGATCCATATTGGCACTATATGTCCATGCTCTTAGGGCTATGCTACTTTAGTAAATAAGAGGTTGGCAATCTGCAAAATAGAATAGGCACTAACTAAACAGTGATCACTTTGATACAGTTGCCCAGCTTGAACATGAATTGCAATAAGCTGTGAACTACAAATCCCCCTTTTCATAAGCAAAAGTTTGGTATAAATATGCAAGGGTTAATTGGTGGCTGCACCTCTTTACCATTTCTGTGTGATGTAATTTTTTGCTTTATAGTACAGATTAGTAATTAAAAAGGTTATGCTCACTGTGCTGTAACCAACTGGCTATATTTTCAATGGAAAAAAATGGAGCAAAGCTTTTTACAGTGCATTTACTAAATTCAGCCACTGGTCAAATCAGAAAGACAACTGTGATGGGTTCCACTGGCAAACAGGTCATTCATGGATGGAAAGTTTCAAAATGTCAATACCTATTGTTCTGAATATGACAATAGCCAATGCATTGCTATTCTGAGGACTATACCATAATGTAAGATATTCAGTGTGCTTTTTTCCATATCTAGGAGTGGGTTTCCTAAAAGGTCATTGCAAGGACATGGCATGTAATTGTCAAACAAGTCAAAAGGAAACCTTAGGATGGCAGCTAAGGGTGTGCAATTATCTCTTGCCCTCGGTTATATTTAATGAGCCTACCATAAGAAAATGCAAAAAGATGTCAAGAGAGACAACCAAAAACTGTTGCTTTTTCAGGTGTTCCCAAGTGCACATAGCTGCTCCTCAACACTAATATTCTATAGACTAATGAGACAACTTTTTTTGGCAAGGGTCCATTAACACTATTGTGATTTGTTAGCATGTGTTGCGCCAAGGCAGCCCATCCATTTGAATAAACTACCAAACACACCATAGCACACTAAAAAAAGGGCATGTAGTATTTTTTGCAGTGCATGCCATGCAACACATATTACCATATTGCAATACAATAGCGTGAATGGCCATAATAAATGTACACAATGTTGTGTTTGCAAAAACTAACAGAAGGCAATAATTTACTAAATCTGTGTGAAACACAGTGGACACAATCAATTTCTAGTTGCATCAGGAAATTATACAGAAAAATATCAGGTTGCCTGTTTTCTATCATTTGAAAGACATTGGATCATGAAACATAACAAAGTTTCCAAACATTTGAGATTTTCTATATTTTTCAATGGCCAAGTTAAAGTTCTGATTTCAATTCCACTGAAAGGCTGTGGTATGATCCAATGTAGACCATTAAAGAAGACATTCCAGAACAGGCATGACCTGAAACAAACTATGGGAATAGGCCAAAATGCACCCTGTAAGGGTGCCCAAACAGTTTTCATCTTTGCAATTCATTGTTTAAACAAATATGTTCAATAAATATTACAATGTAAAATGCAAACCGCCCGGTTTGCTAAATAATACGATCTTCCTTATTATGACTGGGATGAAAATCATATTACATTTTAGGAGAGGTTCAAGAAAAGATCCAGAAAATTCATGAAGGTTTAGGTTTCTCACACCTGTCTAATTCCAGAATTCAGGCAGATAGAACTTCTGGTTTAGTCTTATGAAATGATTGATCTTCCTTGCTTTCACCCTAGAGCTGCTGTGTTGTCACAGAATAGTCCATCAAATGTTTCCCAAGGATTAGTAGATCTGTCTAAAACAGCACATTTTTTAGATTTAATAAAAAGTGATATGCATAATTTCCAGATATAGGAGGGTAAAAAGGGCAGCTATTATGACAAATATTTGTGTTCCATCCAACAAAAAAGATAAATAGAATTAGGGAAAAAAATCTACACAATACTAAATATATTTACAATGGAAGCCTGCTTAGCCGCTGGCTGTAATGTACTTATTTATACTGCACCAGCAGATGCAACAGATTTTTTTTTCTTCTTTTGACTACTTCACATTTCCATTGAATCAAGAATGTAAATTAAGACAAAATGATTCGTTTTCAATTTCATGCTGAAGTAGCTCAAGTTAGTGAATGTAATTTCTCCTAACAAGAAAAATTTATCACCGTACAGCTCATTCAGTAAGCGTTTGTTCTCAATAGCAACATGCATTTACATGTACGAAATAATATAAAGGAGGATAGAAAAGCAAGAACCTTTTGAAAGATTTATTCAAGCTGGAATCAACAAGAAAATAAGATGCTTTGAGAACAGGCTAGCCATTGCTTTTCAAGTACATTCAGGCTTTACTACAGATAGGAAGGCATTTCAAAATGAAAATCTTATCCCGCAATATCACTGTGCATGCCACAGTTTATTTATTTAAACTTGTGTTTGCGGTTGTTAAACCAGTTGTACATTAGCTGCAAACAATTTTCTATAAAGCAATTTTCATAATCAACATTGAGCTCTCAACAGGCTTGTCATTTTTATTTCCATTTTTTGGTTTTACTTTGCACCTGTACAGGGAACATTCTAACGCTAAAAAGATCTATAGGCAGTTTACAGTTTTGAATATTACAGCAGTCGTTGCATGAAAAAAAAAAAACAAAACATTCTAACATTCAGGCTGGGTTCACACTGTTGTGTGAAGCGGCTCCCAGCAGGGGTCCGGTGCGTCCCTGTTCACCATTTCAGGTTCAATTTCGTTCTGAATTTTTGGCTGAATTCGGACCTGAAATGGACCAGAAGATGCACAGGACTCCTGTGCAATTCACTCCGCAGCCGTTCCGGAGGTGTGTGAACCGGCTCCATTGAGAGCCAGTCACAGTCCCCTGACATGCAAATTGGATGCAGTAAAAACCTGCATCCAATTTGCAATAGTGTGAACCCAGCCTAAAACCTACATTGCTCCTTCAGGCTGGGTTCACACTTATGCAAATAGGATGTGGGTTTCGCCGCATACAATTGGCATGACAGGAGAATGTGACTGGCTCTCAATGGAACCAGGTCACACATCTCCGGAGCTGCTGTGGAGCAAATTGCACAGGAGTCCTGTGGGTCTTTGGCGCCGTTTCAGGTTTGTATGCAAGCAAAAATTCTGGCCTGATTTGTCCCTGAAACTGAGAACAGGGACACACCAGACCCCTGCTGTCAGCCACATACGTTTTTGTGTGAACCTAGTGTACAGGACACCGTGGCTGGGTTCTAGAAGGATGCTATATTTCCCCTCTGTTTGGACTGTGGTCCCTTTAAGGGAACAAAAAGGGTTAACTCACTGGTCGGGGGAAGTAGGTTTAAGAGAGACAGGAAGTTGTTGGTGGGTGTGGAGGAGACTGTGAATGGTGGACAGTCGATGGTGTTGCAGCTGTGGAAAGGCATAGCAGTGTCCTGTCTGGAGCCCAGCTAGCAGGGAGGTTACCCACTGGAGAAACTCAAGGACGGATTAACTGCGATAGCAGTTCTGAACTGTGCAAGTTGGTGAGACTTATATTTATTTCTGTTATTTTGCTGCTGTGAAGCTATTTAAGTTTAATAAACCTTCCTTTGATTGCAATGCCTGTGTCCTGCGATCTAGCTGGTCCCCCGAACTTTACAACAGTCTGAGATATATAACGTATGATAAAGAACCTGGCTTCACAAATGGCATTTTGGTGATAGTAAGTAAAGATTGCAATAGTACTGAAATGGTAAGACAAATCAGACGTCCTAGTTGTCTGAATAAGTAAGGTGTGATTTTGGCAACCTCCTAGTACACCACTTTTTAGGGTTCTTTCCCACTGTTTTTTAATCAGGTTTGCCTGTTAGTTTTTCAAGTGGTCTTGATCAGAAACTCTATGTTAAATTTGTCCCGATATGAAAAAAAAAAAAATGGAAAAGGGCTGTGCCCTCATCATTTTTTTTCCAGACCTAAACATAACAAATTAGAGGTGGCCTTATGGAACAGCCATAAGTCTGTTTTTATCCTGCAGCACTAGATAATAAAGAAAGAGAGGGCACACCGGCCTAGTGCATTATCCTAAGAGAATATTTTATTAAAATGAAGATTAAAAATACTCACAAACATGTGAAGGGTATTCGCTTATCTCAGCCACCAAATTGGGGCATTCAATCCTATTCTGACAGCAGTATCCGAGTCACGAAAGGACTGAATGCCCCGATAGGGGCTGCTGCTAGCTGACATGTTTCGAAGGCACACCTTCTGCCAGAATAGGATTGAATGCCCCGATTTGGTGGATAAGATAAGCGAATACCCTTCACATGTTTGTGAGTATTTTTAACCACTTAACGACAGCGTCACGTACATTTACTGCTGCGAGGTGGCAGCATAACACGAATCACTGTCTATAAACGGCGGTTCGGACACGTGCGGCTAGGGGGCGAGTGCGCAAGCTCCAGGAGTGCAGCCTGCGAGTTACGCAGACTTGATAGAAGAAACGTGGGGAACCGCCAATGTAAACATGGTGGTTCCCCCGCTCTGACAGGGGACATAACACTGATCTACTGATCCCTGTCACTGACTTTTTTTACCACAAATATGTAGACGCGTATATATCGGCCAAAACTGATGAATACATTTGTTTTTTTACATATTTTTTTGGATATGTATTTTAGCAAAAATTAAAAAATAGTTGTTTTTGCAAAATTGCCTTTTTATGTTTATAGCGGTGATCATAAGTGACGCAGAGGTGATCAAATACCACCAAAAAAAGCTCTATTTGTAAGAAAAAAGGACGCCAATTTTGTTTGGGTACATCGTCGCATGACCGCGCAATTGTCAATTAAACAGACCAAAGACGCACAGGGCTCCTGTACAATTCATGCCTAAGCCGCTGCAGAGATATGTGAACCGGCTCCATAGAGAGCTGGTCACAATCTCCTGCTATGCAAACTGGATGAGGAGGAGCAAAAGAAGAGGAAACATAGATCCTGAATCCTTCCAGTCATTGCAAATAGGGAAGAGAGGGTCTGATCTGGCTCATGTATAATGAACTCGATGAGTATGAGGAAAAGTTCTTCAATTACACACACGTCAATAAAAAGGTGAGTACATATGCTTATCCTCATTAGATCTGTGCCTGGAAGGAGGAGAGTAGATGGGGTTAAAAAAAACTCTGAAATTGCATTAAAAATGTATCAAATCACATGTTAAAGTTTTTTTGGAACTTTTCCATTAAGTCTATGGGGCCAAAATTGCAATTGGTAGAGGACCCTTTTCCAAAATCATGACATGCTGTACTGCACTGATGTGAATGGGCATCATTGAAAACACTGCTCTTTCCAATTTCAAGTGATTCTGTGCAACTCAAGTCGCATCTGAAACTGCACTAGTCAAAACCAGACCTTAGGTGACCAAGAACCAGCTGAATTTTGATCCAAGTAAGGTCATTCCCGGTCATGAAAGGGTGCCCCCCTTTTTTTTTTTGGTGATATACATTTTTTTTTTATAGGTTTATAAACTCCTATACCCACATGAGATGATTTATAATTTTGTCCTGTGTTATTTAACCGCTTGTGGACCAGCTGCGTAAATTGGCATCATTGTACGACGGTCGCTTTAAAAGCTACAGGGGGCACGCGCGTGCGACGCTGGAGCGCCACAGAGCGATAGAACGGAGGAGATCTGTCAATGTAAACAGACAGATCTCCGTTCTGTCAGGGGAGTAGAGAGAGATCTGCTGTTCCAAGTAATCCGAACAGCGATCTCTCTACTTCCTGTCAGCCCAGTCCCCACACAGTTAGAAACACCTCCCTAGGGAACATTTGACCCCTTAATCGCCCCCTCTGGTTAACCCCTTCACTGCCGATGACATTTACACAGTAATCAGTGGCTATTTTTAGCTCTGATCGCTGTAGAAATGTCATTGGTCCCAAAAAAAAGTGTCAGAAATATCCGATCTGTCCGTCAGAATATTGCAGTCCCGCTAAAAAACGCAGATTGCCGCCATTACTAGTAAAAAAAAAAAATAATAAAAATGCCATAAATCTATCCCCCATTTTGTAGACGCGATAACATTTGTGAAAACCAATCAATATAGACTTTTTTTACCAAAAATATGTAGAAAAATAATAAACCGAGGAAGAAATTAGTTTCGCTATAAACAAAAAAAGAGCAACAGTTTTGAAAAAAACATTTCTTTTACATTTTTTTTTTTTGGATATTTATTATAGCAAAAAGTAAAACATTTTTTTTTTCAAAACTGTTGCTACTTTTTTGTTTATAGCACAAAAAATAAAAACCACAGAGGTGATCAAATACCAACAAAAGAAAGCTCTATTTGTGGGAAAAAAGGACATCAATTTTGTTTGGGTACAACATTGCACGACCCACAATTGTCAGTTAAAACGACGCAGTGCCGTATCGCAAAAAGTGCTCTGGTCAGGAAGGGGGAAATCCTTCCGGGGCTGAAGTGGTTAATGTTGATGCCTTTCAGTATTAACTGCTGTATTGTTGAAATGCTGGACCTGGTTCTACGGCACTGTGTTGATTCACAGAAGCAGTGTGCAAAAAGCTTCCCTCATAGTAGAAATAGTAGGATTGACAAAGGGACGGATTTGCCATGAAATACGTAGCCATGCCCCCTTGCTCGTAGCATGTGGCATCATCTCCACAGTTCTGGATTGCAAGCTGCTTCCCTTCTCTGTCATTTGGCTAAAGAAATCCAAGCTGGCTGCAGTACTTGAACCCAGCCGCTTCCCTGTTATACTCTGCTTAGCTCCACCAATTCCCTGCCATACTCTTTGACCAGCTTCCATTATACCATCAGCCAAAAAGCTGTCATGGGGAGAAAAGTACAGAAACCTGCACTGTTTGATATGCAGTTAGGTCATTCTAACAAAGCAAGTGCATTCATGTGTGTTTTTATCTTTGATTTCAATTAAACTACACTTAAGACTGGTTCACACCAGCTGCTGCACTGCAGTGTAGCAGCTGGTGTGTGGTGCAAGGTTTCTTTTTAAAAAAAAAAACAAATATTGTTTCCTTGTGTCACTTTGTCCCACAGATATCTAACAAAGTTCCCTAGCCAGCCATACAGCACGAGACAGTGGATTGCCTCGCACTGCGCAGCACACTGCATTGTGCTTGCACACCAACACAAAACAGTGGTGTGAATGTTGCCTGGTCCATGTGGTGAGACTGCACTGGAATAGCCGCCCAATGCAGTCCGACTGTATCTGGTGTGAATCAGCCCTTAGTTGGTGGTGTCCTCTCTTTCTCGTTTTGTGTCTTATTCGTGCACCGAGAATCACCCAAGATCTTGTTCCAGTGAGGCACTGCAGCCGTGAAAAAGTGTTTTATTTGTCATTGGCCTCTGAAGGGCCTACATCACCATTTATAGCAATTCATGGGCTAACTGGTCTTTTGCAAATTATTTGCAAATTTTTTTGGGCAATATGAATAACCGTAAGCCACTGTGAGCCTGGTAAGAGAATGATACTAGGTAGCATTGAGCTCCCCAAGATCATTGTTTTACAACTGAAGCATTTAAACTCCGAGCCCAAATATGTCACAAAAATGTCATCCCATACTGATCATTTTCAATGAACAACATGCATAGCATACAGGTTAGGTTACTGAAATCAGTAGTATATATATATATATATATATATATATATATATATATATATATATATATATATCCCAGTGGCATACAAGTCTACTGTAAGTGAATTAATAACTATATATTTGGTTTATTTATATTATCTAACTGTATATGCCCTAAAATCCTAGTCAGTCTTAAAGTGGAACTTCGGTCAGAAAATTAAGTACTGTTAGATCATTTTAGGCTGGCCCCTTTTGCAGGTATAGCTATGTAAAACATTAAAAACGTGCCTATATGGTTTAAAATCCAGTAAAACACTCTCACCCTGCTCTGCACATGTTCAGTTTCTTTCAATTTTCGACACTGAGCCAATAATATAGAGGCCGATCTGCTGACAGCCTAAGGTTGTTCTCAGGGGTCTGGGGTTCAGAAAAATGGTAGTCTACAGCAAGAAGAAACAGGAGAAATGCTGGAGGCAATTTACAACACACACTAATTTTGGTAGCATAATTATTGATGTGGAATGTATTTTCCTTGCTAAAGAACATCATTTTTTTATCAAGTTATGGGTAAAGTTCCTCTTTAAGAGGTTCTTTCTACTTTCTCATCTTCTCTACACATCAATAAAGATCTTGCTCACAAGCTAAAATGTGTCCTAAAGCCCAGGCACAATACCACAATGTATCAGAAGTGTATTGGGTGTAGCACAGCATTAGAAAAAGCAGAGTAAGAATTTCTCTGGCAGTAGTACATTATTTATTGCTGTCCGTGTCTCCAGTGAGGAGATTTGCCCCTGTATTTGTACTAAGGATCAATGTCACTAAGAATAAAAACAGGGAAATCCAAAATTTTAGGGCCGTACCTAGAACACAAAGCAAGGGTATATCTTCCAGTGGGGACATCTGCTTTAGAAAAAAATTGTCTAAGGCCTGGTTCACATCTGCGGGTTACGGTTAATGCATTTCCCTGCTGTGTTTTGCATTTTTTTTACATGCATTTTTTTATGCGTTATTTTATATATTTATATCCGCATCTTGAGTTTTTGGAAGTGTCTGTTGTCAGGCAGGAGAAACCAGCAAAAACCCAGCAAAACACATCAAAAAAGCAAGTACTGTGTTTTTGATGAATTTCCATTGAACCCTATGCAACCAAAAACACAACCTGCTGCCAGAAAAAAGTCCTTGACGCTTTCCATAAAATACACAGGTGGAAACCACAGAGACGTGACTGATAGGAAATCATGTTAAATGGACTATAGTGCAATTCTGAAAATCTGAAAAACACACTGAAAATCGCATAGGGGTGAACCGGGCCTTAAAGGGCATTTCCTTAAGTGAGGCGATTCCCCTCTAACTTTCTTTTGAGTCTTTGGGTCAGGAAGTGGAGAGAAATGTAATCTATGGTACACAAACAACAAAAAAAATATCTAGGTAGGGGTTTTAATCTTTCCCTACTCTATCTAAAACAAAAAAAAATGTTTGGGCAATACTAGAGCTGCATGATTCTGGCTAAAATTAGACTCACAATTTTTTTTGCTTAGAAAAAAGATCACAATCTCTCACGAATCTTGCGGCGTAACATCTTACACATACAAAAAAAATTGGGCTTACAGCACAGTTTAGCTTTTTTTTTTTTGTGTGATTTTTTCCCCAAAAAATGCGTTTGAAAGACTGCTGCGCAAACACAGTGTGCCATAAAATATTGCAACAACCGCCATTTTATTCTCTAGGGTCTCTGCTAAAAAAATATAAAATGTTTGGGGGTTATAAGTAATTTTCTAGCAGAAAATACTGGATTTTTACTTGTAAGCAACAAATGTCAGAAAAGATTTAGTCATTTAATGGTTAAACTGAATTCAGAGTTCATTCCTTCGATAACTAGAAACATTGTATCTCTTTGCTTCTTTTATCAGCAATGATCTCAGACTTGGGAGTTTGCCCAGATAGGAGAGACTCAAGTCACTCCGACTTAGAAAAAGGTTCCTGGGGAGACTTCAGGTGACTTGCATTGAAATAGTTAAGTTGTGCTGAGTAGCCCCGCAAGTCGGTCTCCATTAACTGCACTGAAAATCGCAGTAATGCATAATGCAGATCACCCGGGGGGGGGGGGGGGTTGAATCGAGATCACAATTTTATTACGATTAATCGTGCAACTCTAGGCAATACACTTTAATATTTGTTACCCTAATGTTAAGCTAATCATAAGTTGGTTCATATAGTAATACCATACTGACCATAAAATAGAAAATATACAAAACCACTACACATTTTAAGTAGAAAGCCTACTTTCACACTGGGGCAGAGAGGGCGTCAGCGGTAGAGCGCTGCTCATTTTAGTCGCCGATTTTCGGGTGGTAGCGGGGTGCTTTTAAACACCCAAAGAGGGGTTAAAAGCGCCCGTGTTGCGGCACTACGGAAGCGCTGCCCATTCATTCCAATTCCATTCCACCGCACCAAAGATGCGGCTTGCAGGACTTATTTCCTGTCCTGCAAGCGCACCACCCCAGTGTTAAAGCACTCAGGCTTTCACAATGGGGAGGATTGAGAGGCGGTTTTCAGGCACTTTACAGACGGTCTAAAAGTTCCATCCAGACAAGAACAAGCTCTTCTGAATCAACAATGTCCCAGAAACGTGTCAAGCCTTTATGAGTTAAGAAAAGAAAGTGCAAATCATAAGTTGCTATCATACACCACAGTGAATTGGAAGTTTATTACCTCTTTTCCCTTTACTCCAGCAAATAGCTAAATACATAACTGAAATACAGAAAAGTGAATTGTCTTCTCTGCCTATTAACCAGATTTCTAATTCTGTTCAGTTGCTCTTGATATCCAAACACCCCTGCTAGAATCTCTGTTTTACCTACAGCAGTTAAACCACATAATTTGGTCATAGCTGCTGACTGGACAATAAATGAGCAGCGGCACACTGATGAGATCACGCTACTTTTTATGTCAATAAGTAACTACTGACAAAGAGTGTCTTACATTAGTGCCCCTCCTTCTCTATGTCTGATGTGTCACAATCATGGAATAACAAATGTGAATATTGAGACATTCAAGTATATATGTTAGATATATTTAATTACAAAAAAACTGACAGGGATCAGGCTTTACATACAATTTAAACAGCCGAGCCTTTAGCACATATCTTTATAAACTCTATAGCAGTTTGCACACCCTCAGAAATCCTGCGCATTCTCGAAGCAAAAAATAAAAAATCTGCTGCATTCTGGGTTGTATGATTTAATTCAGCAACATAAAGTTTTACAACAAAATGATTGCTGCATTTGTAATAGCAAAGTAAATGTCAAATGATGTCATTTGTTGGATTATTATTGTACAAATTACAGAAGAGGACACAAAGATTCCAATCCAAAACAGCTATGTAATTTCTGTGGCTTTAACATTCTGTGTTCTATAGCATTAAATTTAACTTTACAAGGCAAGATTCATTTCAGAGTGTTATTTAATCGAAACTGCAGTTAAACAAATATACTTTAGCAATGCACAAAAAAGATTATCTACGGTTGGATGATAGTTAATGATGACTACACTAATGCTTTGCCAAGTACAATTTGCCATATGAATGCCTTATGTAAAAATTGTAGTCTTAGACAAAGTTGTAACATCATAAATTTATTTTCAAACAGCACAAACTAATCTACATTTTTATTGTTGTGGTAGCAAGAGAGATGGTGAAAAGTCTTGATTCTTGGACAGATGGCCAACTCTTCACTGCATACTAATTTAAACTCAAGCCAAGTCTAAGGTTATTCCCCACTTAGCCATACAGCCAGCAATATCTATGTGAGGATAAAAATGCCAATCTTTTAAGCAAATGTTTAGCAAAAGCTCACAAGCCTAAATCACTGCTTGTTTTTAAACAAAAACCATAGAGCTACAAAGAGCTGTTTACCACTATTAAGCAACTGCAAAATTTATATTTTGAGATGTATAAAACGGTCTAGTTTCTGATTTTTTTTTGTTTAAATCAAGACACAAGTATACAGCCAAGTGAAAAAAAATTAGAACCCTTGATCCAAATACTTGTTCTGTAGTTCTCAGAAAATACCCAATATATATGTAAACCTTCTTTTCTGCTTTCTATGCTTTTGGGGGATTTCTATTCACTTTTTGTGCCAGAAACACTGAAAGAACTAGGAGGGCAACCACCTCATAGACCAGGGATCTCCAAACTATGGCCCTCCAGCTGTTGCGGAACTACACGTCCCATGAGGCATTGTAAAACTCTGACATTCACAGACATGATTAGGCATGATGGGAATTGTAGTTCCTGAACTGGAGGGCCACAGTTTGGAGACCCCTGTCATAGACAGTTGTCATCTGGACAAATGTCCCCATTGGAAGATTTCCTTTCACATCTTGTTCCAGAGGAAACTGTAAAATGTTGGATTTTTGTATCACTTTAAGTGCAGGTGACAACAGCATTTTGAGACCAATTAGGTAAATGTCTCCAATAGGGTCACAGGCAGAACAAAAAAAAAAAAAATCTTACGGTGTTCTGAAGCCTGTCCCCAATCTCTGACAACTTGTATATTATGTTCAGTCTCTGGCAATCTCTTGTAGCATGCCTATATAGTCTATGTCCATCTCTTGCTGCATGTCTGCACTCTCTAACCATTTATTTGCAGCATGCCTGTAGTTTCTCACCATCTCAGTAGTCTCAAATAGCCTTCTAGAGCATTACATCCTGTGAATATTAGGAGTGTGCCTTTGACGTTTGGGGCTGCACTTGAGGCCCCTATATCAAGTAAGTTGATCATCATTAAAAGTACAGAGTCAGATACACAGAAGCACCAAATTCCCGCTGTGTTCTGATCATATTATAGCACATAATTCTGCTGCTATAGCTTATATTTTTCCACTGAAAACAAAGGGAACAACAACTAATACAACCAAAGGCCAAAGACCTGTACAAGCATTTGGAGGGGAACCAAAACATATACATACATTTTCATACATACATTGTTTTAAATAAATATATTTAAAATTAATTTGGGAATTCTGAATAATTTGCCTTCTGAAATATAAATTGCCAGCTGAAGCCAACAAGGTAAAAGCATCCTTTCCTAACTCTTTTGTCTTCCACTTGCATGCCAAGGACTACCTAAGTTTCAGTTCTCTTTTGCAAAGAAAGTTCACTAGGCAATGTCTGTCAGATGAACCATCAATGTCAATGAACCTACAAGTAGCCTGTGGTTTCTCTAAATAACACTCAATTTGTTTTGTTTTATTTATGATAAGCTCATGTGCTGCAATGCTGTTTTAGGCAGTGACATGAGAATCTAGCCTGGAATTCCAAGAGGAGGACACCCGCTGGTAGAAAGCACATAAATGCTCCATCTTTCCTTGGCCAATTTATCACTGCCAAGTTCTTCTTGTTGGCCTTTGTGGAAACCATCTGTATCAATCTTGGCCTTTATCAGTAGGACAAATACCATTCTTCCTTATCAGAAAAATAGTTGAGGCACCATGGGTGATCTGAAATTGAGCCCACACATTGTGACAAAATACAAAATAAAGTGGGTGTTGTATAAATTGGAGGTGTTATTCATGTAACTAATCACATAGCAACTGTTCTATAGCACAGGCTTAACATGGTGTAATAACATGACAAGTTACTATCAACTGCAGTTATAATACCGCTTTCCATCAGTTTCTATATATTTGCATCCACAAGGTTATCAGTCTTTCAGCAATTACAGTAATCATTAACTGCATTATATTGAGAAGAAAAAAAAGGGAAGTGATGAATAAAGTAGCATTGAGGAGCCAGAACAAACTAGAGGCAACAAGCATTGTTTGCGAACAATAAAAAAGGTGCAATATAAACCATACGTACACACTTGTCACATTAGCTTAGTCTTAGCTGTGAGAAAGTGATGGAAGAACTGACAGGTTTTTATTGCTATTAGTCACGGGGGTTTCCCTTGGTTTCCTCTTTCAGTGACAAGCTATCATACAATGAATTACAGGGTGTCCCTACGATAACAAGTGGGCAGGAATCTTCCAACAGTGGCAGATACGGTAATAGGAAGCCAAAAGCGGTTTGAACCCTTCTGCACGATGTTTCAATTGCCAATTGTGTCGACAGGGATATACGAAATGATGCAAAAATCTCCCAAATTGAAAAACAGACAACAAAAAGCTGATTGAAACCCTTCTACACTCTATGTTAGATGCTCATAACAACCTGGCAAATAGCACTACCAAAGTAGGTCAGTGATAGCCACCTCTACATCTTCCCAGTACAGGATTCCTTTGAAAATGCATTGAAATGCCTTTGAAATGTATATATTATTTCTAACCTCTTCAAGACCAGGATCAGTAAACCTTAAAGGAAAAGTGCAGGAGTGACAAGAAAAAATAAACGTATATACTTTACCTACCTGCTGCAGCATCACTCCAAGCTTGGCTTAAGCATCGGTTCTAAGCCTGAGAACTGAGTGATCAAGTACCCACTGAACGCTCAGTTCTCAGTCTGCTCTGAGTCCCCTCCAGCACTCATTGTTGCGCCAGACTAGGGAGGGGCAGGAGTGGCACACGGAGCCAGATGCTTGTAAGGCATATAGGTGGATCCTGACATTATTGTGGGGATCCCTCGGGAGTCTGGAGTAGTTCTGTGACCAAGTAGGTACACTCCTATGACCCACAAGAGAAGTATGACCAAAAAAAGCTTTGGCCATACTTCTCTTTTAAAGTGGTTGTAAACCCTTACATATACCCAGCAAACTGACTAGCCTCAGGTGATACACAGAGATGAAACAAATCCTTCTGCATAACTTGTACACGTTTATCTGTCTTCTGTACATCCATTTAAAGGCCAGAATTTATAAAGTGTGTCTGAGCTGTCAGAAAACAGGGGGCAGAGCTGAAATTACACACTGAGGAGAGCACTGATAGTTAATGGAATGGAAGGGAAAGGAAGGGAAGGAACCCCCTGCCCTTCACACAGCACACAGGAACAAAGCTAAGGCTGTTAATCAGGTGGAGTTCCCTGCCCTGTCACCTTTTTTTTCTTGATGTCTGGAAAACTTATCAGAAGTGACTCATGCAGATGGCAGAGGAAGGAAGCAGCGGACAGAAATTACACTTTGTGCTCTTAATTGAGACAAATACACACTATAGAGGGATAAAATTTAGGCCCAAAATTTGCAACTTTTGTTTCCAATAATTTTTATTGCATAGTTTACATGGTATACAAAAGCATAAACATTGTCAAATGAATGTCAAAGAGCCGAAGCATCCCCTATACCATTATAGACCATAATGTAATGATCGAGGAATAGCTAAATCAGAAGAAACTTGGCTTAACATTCAGGCTGTGCCTAAAGAAGCAGCCATGTATTTAAGGCTGTTAGCTCAGAAATGTCAGCCACTAGCTACAAAATTGGCAAAGTATAATTGGAAATAGTTGTCAAGTAACAGTTCAATAAGCTTTAGGTTACTCATAGCCCGATACCTAGAGAGGTAGGGGTACTACATTGTCAGGAAATAACCCTAAAACCTCATAGCATGCAACCTTGCTCATGAGGAAGTATGAGGATTAGGGAGGCTTTATGGTCCCCCCATCAGCAACCTTACAAGGCTTCATTAGATCATAACAGAAACCATAAAAGGGGAAAGTAGGTAGAAGGAAAAGAGGAAATAAAACAAAGGAGAAAGACAGGGTTAGTTCCCCTGGCCAGGGCCCCAATCCCCAGGGTGGTTCAGCAGCTACTGGGCTTGGAGGTACGTAATCCAGGGGTTCCATACTTTGTCAAACTTAGCTCATTTATCTTTACGGATACTGGTCAGTTTTTGTTTGCCATAATCCAGGATATTTTATGTTTCACCATCATGACATTGATCACGGGCGATTTCCATGCTCGTGCTATGGTTATTTTGACATGTCCTAGTATAACAGTACATATGATCACAACTACGTTCTGCATCCAGGTGAATTATACCTTGTTTTCTCAGTACAAATATTATTTAAATTTTAAACTTATTTTGGTATGCCATTACCATGACTCACCATCAAAAAGCTGCAAAAAATTCTACTCCTGATGATCTCAGAGATACCACACATATATTATTATTTGTTCTTTGTTCCCATAGTACAGCCAAGAAACAGCAGTACACCTTTTGTATTTTGACTAACTGACACTGACACACTCACTAAACTAGATCAAGCCCTGATCTAGTTAATCTTTGTTTTTGTTTTTTCAACAGACTTTTGCAGCTTATAAAATTATTATTATTATTATACAGGATTTATATAGCGCCAGCAGTTTGCGCAGCGCTTTACAAAAATGAAGGCAGACAGTACAGTTACATCACAATTTGGTACAATAGGAATCAGAGGGCCCTGCTCGTTAGAGCTTACAATCTAAGATATCTAGTTCTGGCCAATGTGAGTTTTCTCAAGTACATAGGGATGACTGAGTGGAGTCGTCCATAGCTACAGACAAACTAATCAATCCTGCTCCTGAATTTAAAGCAACAAAATGTAGGAAACTAAGATAATTCTTAAAAGTGAGAAACCTTTGAATTATTAAAAAGGCAGCCATGTATTTATAGTGATGATGTGGTTTTGTGTCTTGCCGTTTATCCAGACTACATTGAATATACACTGATGTAAGTGTGCTCATTTTATGAACACATGTTAAAGTATAATAGCTAGCATTTGAGGACTGGTTCTCAGAATGCACAAATTCCTGCGGGGTCCAATTTTGAAGTCTGTTCATTTGAATGGACTGCAAAACACACTTGAATGTGGAAAAAGTGGTGCAAGCACTACTTTTTCGGAACGCACTGCACAATGCAATTTGGTGCCCACAAAGTGCAACATTTGAGAAATGCATTTGTGGTCCCTTTAAAAATACACTGGTACTCGCATGTTCTCACAAGGGTAGCACATTCACCTGTAGTGCTGGAAACGTACACAGAATGTGCCTTTCCAGTAATGCGTTTTGGTGTGAACTGGCCCTTAATGTATATACCCTATGTGCTGATTAATGTGTTCAGATGTATACATGGTCAGATTACTGTAAATAAGATTGTTAGTGTGTTTTAATGTATTAAAAACTTTTTTTTGAATAGCTTGCAACTATCTATGAAGATGGGGGGCAGCCATATTTACGTTCAGTGTGCTTTTTTGAATCTCCCATCCCAAGTCTACCAGAAGCTGGTCTGTAATGATTGGTAGCATGAGACCATCTGAACTAGACTTTCTAGGCTGGGAGATTTGTAAAAGCAATTATTTTTTTGCATGCTAGTAACAGGTATGCTTTTTTAAAAAAATATTATGACCATGATTTGGTAATGCAATGTCAATTTTAATGACAGCTGGGCTTGAAATAGTTTTGTGTAAAATACAATATTAATTCTCACTAACAATAGTGTTGTTTCTTTATTTTATTTTCCTAGGGTTTCACATAAATGCTAACATAATACAGACATCAGATGTGCTTGGCTGGTGTACCATGTCAGCCAATTTCACATTTAGCTCTATTCAGTTTTCTGTTCATGGATGACAGCAACTCACTGTTTTATAATTTAGGAGAACAGGAATTATAGATAAATTCCTGTTGTGAAGCAAACAATATATCTGCACACTTACAAATCAATCTGCTGTGAGCCTATAAATAGAACCCTATGACCACTTGCTTCCAGAAGCTGTCATGTTAATACATTAAAACAATTCAGTATTTATAGAAAATATGTAAAAAAAAAGTGTGTAAAATGTAATACATCTGAATGTCCTTCAGATCAACATAATTTCAGACTTAAATCCTAAAATACTGATTAGTCCTATTTTTTTCACTTAGAGGAAACCTGTTTCTGGAAATGCTAGTTGCCTGGTTTTCTTTCACTTCAATATTTTCTTCTTACACTGATGTTGAACAAGCATAAAGCTAGTAGAATGAAAATCAGCATTCCCAATGTTCACACTTGTTCAGGCGCAGCAATTTAGAAGACTTTTAATCAGCTTGACAGCCAAGCAAATATAAATTAAAGTGGTTCCAAAGACTTGTTTCCCTAAATTAAGAAACATGTTCTACTTGCTTTGCACACAGCAGCCCTGAACCTCTTCTTGGGTCCATTGTCAACCCTCTTGGCTTTGGCTAATCCTCCTCTGTGTCTGCCATCATAGCAAGCCACTTGCTATGGGGGGGCAGATGTGCGTACTCGATCCCGAGCCAGGCTGTGTGCATCTACTGTCACAAACAGTCCCTATTCACTGAATTTGACTGACAGCAGCGGGATGACTCCCACTGTTGCCTGTCAGTCCCTGTGTGAAGAGGAACAGGCTTGAGAAGACTGCAGCCATGTACAGCTCTGGTTCAATCCAGGAGTGAGGTAAGTGTTGTAAAATATGGAAAAAAAAGTGGAATTACGTTACAAAATCCTGAACGACACGGGGGGAGGTCAAGATTTGTGAATGGAGTGAGGACCTAACTTGGTCTCGACATGTACCGACGTCAGAAGAGTTCGGACAAGGAGAAGTGTGTCCCTGACTGTCCGTTGTCACCCTCAGTAGGGCGACGACAGTCAGTTTAAGTCACTTATCCCTGACAAACACTGTCATCTACGTGTGTCGGACCGAGCCCTAGCTCATGCGTGTAGACGGGGGGGTATCGTTCACCGAACGATACTACCGTCTGTGTCTCCTCCTAATCGGTTTCGGTTCTCCCAACTGTT
>BLSH010278153.1:262445-277337 GCA_018402905.1 Glandirana rugosa | reverse complement strand
GGTTACACTTTAAAATTTTCCATGATCCAATTCAATAAAAGGTAGACATTTTTGAATCTGAAAATCCTGGCTAGCATTAAATGTCCATCCTTTATATACTTGGATGAATGGGAATACCCCACAGCACATGCCTCAGGCACTGAAAATTGGACTGTAAGCTATACCTAATAGGAATGTGTTGTGTCTGAACAGTTGGTGCAGAGCAGCTAGTTATACTATTGAAGCATAAAAGAATTTCTAATATCACTACTTTTCCCAATGCTTAGAAACTGGGAACAGAATTGCATTACATAGGAAAATGTAAATCTAGACAATACTGTAAACAATAAAATGGAGCATTTATAAACAGTATCAGTACATTTATGGCATAGCTAACAAAAAAAAATAATAATCGCTACTTCAAAACTGAAGAGTTGGTTCACAACAGGCCTAAAGCAAATATCTCTATCTCACTACAAAACAAAGAGCATGTTAAAATAGTTTTCTGAATCGTCCTCTGTGCTGTTGTCCCTATAGTCCTACAAACCCTAAAAACCGCCAAAGGCTCACTGCAGTCAACAGATACACAAATACTCCCCAGCATATGAATTGCAATACAATCCAGATTGATTCTGGATAAGAGGTACTTTGATTCCATATCCATTTTATTTCCACTTTTCAGCTAATCCAATAAAACAATTGTAGAAGTGAAAGCCAGGGGGGAAATGTATCACTGATTACTTTCAGGAAAACTAGATAATACAGTCTAACAAATAGCTGGTGCTTGTCATGTTCTCTCATTGATACAATTAAGTAACATCTGTTTAATGAGAGATGCATATTGTTTATTTATGTAGACATTTGTTCTATTTTTTGAAAGGACTGAACGTTAAAGTGTTGCTGATATAAAAAAAAAAAAAAAACAGAGTCAATGATTTAGAAATGTAATTAAAAAGGCAAAGTCCACCTTTTGGAATTAAAAAAAAAAAAGTGCATTAACTATTTTTTTTTTTTTTTGCAAATGAGCTTGCAAAGCATTGGGACTGAGATCAGTGCATTGCAGTTGTAGTGCCAGGCTGCTGCAGACTCTTCATCTCTAGGTCTATATTTATGTATGGACTTTCAGTTAGGAAGTTGGAGGAAGTGTCAATGGACTTACAAATGTGATGACCACTTCACTTGTGCTCCACTGAGAACTACATGGCTGTCTGCCATGGTGGCAGATGGGACTTACAGTTTATTAATTTAGCAGATCTCCACACAGCCATGCCGATTCAAAACCTGACAGCTTCTGCAGGGGAGAAAAACCCCTGCATGCTGTCGGGGGGAAATTTTGGGGGAGGGGGGTCTCCTTGGTACCATGTTAGACTTTCAATATGGGTGTAACATGTAACATGGTAATAAAGGTGGTCAGCCTTTAAACCATTTGAACAACCAGCTAAGCGACAAAGAAAGGAAGGCACAAAAAAGAACTTTTTGACATGCTCCTCATTGTGCTGGTCAGGTACACATAAAAAAAGTTTCTATAAGCAGCAGCAATTAGTGAGAATAATTAGACTGTCCTTTTTATTTACCACAGTGATCATTTTAACCACTTCCCGTCTCTTAGGCTGTGAATAAATGGCCTGCAGTTGAAGTGGCTAGATCGGGATCATGACTGCAGCTACAGTCAACAGCAGCTGATTCTCTTTTTTAGTAAAAGTAGTCCAAGGGGCTGTACAGCCGATGGATTACTTTTACAAGCGATGGAAGGGGGTTCCACCACTGCCTTTACCAAGCTCTCCTGTCTGATTGGGAAGCCCAATAAGGATGTGACCGGAGGCATCCGGTTCCTGGGACACAGCAAGAGGAACTAATATTGTTCCACCATGTGACATCAGAAACCAGAAGCAAGGAGGATTCCACCACTTACCGTTTCGATCTCATGTAAACAGTACTGCACGCATATGCAAACGGCGATCACACCACACGTGAGGTATTAACACAAATGTCAGAGCAAGAACAAAAGTTCTAGCACCAGACCTCCTGTGTAACTCTATATTGCTAACCTGTAAAGGCTTCTAAAATGTCACCTATGGAGATTTTTAGGTACTGTAGTTTGGTGCCATTCCACGAGCATGCACAATTTTAAAGCATGTCATGTTTGGTATCTATTTTATTAATATTTTAATAAACAATTGAGTATTATATTGTGTTTTTGCACATTAAAAAGTAATACACCTTATACCTATACCCCTAGACTAAACAAGCTTTCAACCCTTGCATTGCAGGAGGGCTCAGCTGCAAGGGCAGATTTTGTCTCATTTTAAAAGTTCAGCTTTAAACACACACACCCTCAAACACACATACCACTTTGCCAAACATTTGTGTACATATTTTGTAGCCTAAAATGCAAATAGATTTGACTGGCAATCCATTGCTAATCTGCAAAAAAAGTACAAATGTTACAAATTATTTACAAATTAAAAGCTGAAAATATTGATTGCATAATTATCGCTGTGAAACTCTAGAAAAGCCATGGTACAACCAATAGCTTTCATTGCGTGGCTCTGCCTGTTGGTGCATAGGCTTTGCATTATAAAAATTCTAGTGGGCTCCACCTCTACTATGCATTTGCACCGCTACCTTATTTACTCTTACAGTTCATCTGCACCCATGGTGGTTCTGGTATTAATGTATCAAGATACCATGCTTTTAATGCTCTCAAAAGTCAATGTTTTTGTGAAGTATTATATATGCTGTGTATAATTAAAGCGGCAAATTGGAAACACAAAAAAAAAAAAAAACGTATTTGCAGTGGTCATTTTGCCTAGGGTACAGTAAAAGGCATGCGTGTTTACTGTATCCTTGCTATGAGAATAGTCCCCCGCAGTCTCTTCTGTTCAGCATTCAGGCTGGTGGTCACAGCTGTGATATCATAAGGTACAATGCAGAACAATCAGTTCATTATTGTAAACGAGGATGCATAGGGGGCCCATCCACAAGCCAATAATTTAAACCTTGCAGCGCAGAGGTTCAGTTTTAACATTAAAGGGACTGGATAGACAATACTACTGTGAAAAACACAATAGATAAAAAGAATACACAGAGAAACAGGTAAGAAAAATGAACCTTGCATAATTTTTGTTAGTGTAGCACTAATTAAAAAAAAAAGGAAAGCTACTTGGCATCCTTATTGGTAAAGTTTTTACTGACCAATCAGAATCCATCTCATCTGTACTGTGCACTGCAAACCGAGCCGGGGGTGTCATTACCTTTGTATTGATACCCACAGCGGTTCGCAGAAGGCAGTGTGAATTGCCTGCAGGAGAGATGTGAGGCGGGAACCGACACTGTAATCGCGCTGGTTCCCGAATCGCATGTGTGCGAACCTAGGCTCAGTCTGAAAGTTAAAACGTAATGCAGACAGGCTAGCTCAGCTGGCCTGTGTGGTGTTCATCACATTTTGTATTGACTTGCACAGCTAGTAGAAATGCTTGCTTGTGAAACATTCAGATATAATTTCAGTATTTCCCTATCCAAATACTTTCTGTGGAGTCCTTCTTTAGTGTCACAGCTGGTAATCACAGGGCTATATGTGAATTGTTTTCACTAGTATTAGTCATCATGAGGTCATTAACTGAGAAAACAAGTGATTCCTATTAAACTAATCATACTTTGTGCACTATTTGAATTATTCCCTACATAGGGAATATAAATATAATTTACTATTTTTATGTTTGCTCTGAATATGTTGGCCAGGAATAAGACTGAATAAATAAATAATAAATGATCTTTCAGGCCCAAATTTACAGCGAACCTTGGAAGAAATGTTAAAATCCCAGGGCATTTTTTTTTCATCCAAACATTTTATTGCACAACTTGATTTCTAATCTATGCTTGTTATATAATCCAATGTTTTACTTAATACAATGCCAAGTTTATTATTCTTGAATGCTGTATTACTGTTGAATGTCTGCCTACGTCAATCAGTTCTGTTTCAATAAGAGGTTTGGTTCTACTTTACTGTAAAATATATAAATACTGAAAGAATTATTTTGATTTAAAATACTATTGCAGCTTTGCAGCACTGAAAATATATTTCCATTGTTGTCTCATTTAATTGGTATGTGAAACCCTTTATGGCCAGACAAAGCATCACTGACTATATGTCAGAGTGACTTTTTTTTTTTTTTTAATTTTGCATTTTTATATTCTAAAAAACAGAAACGGCATGTTACACTTCTCCAACTTCAGAATTCCAAGAGAGAGTTAAAAATGAGAAATTAAGAAAAAGAAAGAAAAGGCATTGTTCACTCGTGTAAAGGGCCAGTAATGACAAGACAAATAAGAATACAACTACCATGCAACAGTATCTTCATAAATATGAATACTATGGTTTTAGACAACTCTAAACTATGGCTAAGCAAATGTGAAAGCCTTTTACCAGCTAATGAAGAGCATGGAAATAATTGCTACAGACATAGCTGGAAGATTCTGTTTTTTTCTATGTACATTATGCAGTCACTGATAAACGACAGCATGCATTCATTTTAACTGAGAAAAACATATGTATAGGAAATAGTGAGACGCTTAACAATTTATCTTCATGAGCTCTCACCAATCTCTATTTAATCAGTTGTACTTAATGGCAGAGACATTAACGGTTTACAAGAGGTCAGTACTGATAAATGATAATTGCTAGTGAGCTAGGGTACCTTAAGTTATTTTATGTATGTAAGATGTTATTCTATGAAGAGAAATGTTGTGGGTATATAAGTTGGTGCATTACTGGTGAATGCCATTTTCAGATTTAATTTACAAAATTTGGGTGTGTAATAAAACAAAACTGAAAAATCCAAAGAATAGTTTAAAGTGCTCCTGTTGTTTTGCAGTAAACAAGCTCAGAAATAAAAAATAAAAAAAAGCAAGTAAAATGGGTAGGCAATACCCTTCTTTAATGAAAACCACTTAAACTCTGTCTCCCCATTAATTTTTCTTAATGTCTGATGAAATCAGTCTGTATATGCAGTAAAGAATGCTTTTTATACTCACTGTGGAACCTAAGGGGTTAATCCTCAGCATTGTTTAAAAAGGTTGTTTGATCCTGTCTTCTCTGATTCTCCCCTTCTTCCACTGTCCCCAATCCATCTCCAGATAGAACAGAGCCTTGGGGGCACTCTGCACATGCTCAGTGTGTATTGCAAGAGTTTTTTTTTTCTTTCTTGGGAGGTTGCATGTGATCAGCACTGTCCAGACAGAGGGTCAGGGGTCTTGCAGCCTCATAGGAAAATTAAGGGAGAATGAAAACTTCTCCTACAAGCTTTAACCAGACACTGATATAAGTCACAAGAATGCTATATACTGCTGATGAGAAAATGGGTTTAGCAGTTTATATCTACTAAAACGATTGCATTTCCATGTTCTGTGTACTGTGGGAGACCAGATATAGTGAATGCAGGGTGCTGGATTTAGTAACACTTTAAAGATAATGAAACTTCCAAATCACACCAAAGCCTTCCTCAGTGTAACGCGTCCATCCCCAGTACCTCTTTATTATAATTATACTACATTGTGTTTATTATCAATCCACATGTGTGTTAGGCTCAGGGCTAGGCTACAGTGGCCCCAGAGAATATTTTCAATTGATTGAGGTTCACAGCTACCTCAGCCCATGCACTTAAATTTCACTTGATTCTATGGGGTTGATTTATTAAAGCTTGAGAGTGCAAAATATTGTGCAGCTGTGCATGATAGCTTGTTGAAATAAGCTTTGCCAAAAAAAAAAACCTGGAAGCTGATTTCTATGCAGAGCTGCATCAGATTTTGCACTCTCCCATTTTAGTAAGACCCCGTTCATACTGAGTTTTTCAAGCACTTTTGCCTTAAAAAAGGGCCTGAAAAGCTCACGAAACTGCTTCCCATTAAAGTCAATGGATGCTTTTACACTGGGGCAGTGCACTGGCGGGGAGGTGAAAAAACTTCTGCAAGCAGCATCTTTGGAGCATGTTTGGAGAGCTAAAAAATGAAAAAATTAATTGAAAGTGCCTAAAACGTCCTGAAAAGCTCTTCAAAAGCACCTGAAAAGCACCACAAAAGCACTCAGTGTGTTTTACTGGCAGTTTAGAAGCACATCACTGTGAAAGGGGTCTAAATCAACCCATATAACTATTATGGGAAGATTATCGGTGTATAGCACAATCAATAACAAGGCCATAACTACACTTGTGCAGGATACTAAAATGCTTGTGTCACTATATACAAGTTAACACTTATTCATTTTAAAGTGACCCTATACTTCATGCAAGCTTAGTTAAAATGGCACTGTAGAGTATGTACTATGAAGTGCTAGATTTTACCTGCAGCTTTGCATAACTTTCTTCAAAATGGGCTTCTTAATGGCTGGTGTTTGCAAAGATTTGGGTATGAACCCGGTACACCAGGTTACTCTGGTTAGGCTTTGCAAATGAGTCAGTTGGGCACTAAGCACTGCCACAGGGGGCAGAGCGTGCATCTACCCTCCCCATGCCCGAGAAATGGAAGCAGCTCAGAGAGCTGCAGCAAGGCTTGTAAAATGATTCCCTTAAAGCTGCAGAACATATGCCACCTTATGGTGCCTAGCATACAGACTTCATTTTAACATAGTACATTTTGTGGCAGTTTTCATTACGAATTCAAATCTTTTTTAGGACTTTATTGGTACAGCTGCTTCAGGCTCCATGCACACTAGAGTTTTTTTAAGCTCTTAGAAGCTATTATGAGCATTTTTATTTCTGCTCCTAGAAGATAATAATGTTATCTTATGTGTCCATGCAAACTATTTTATGCTAGAAGCGTTTTTTTGGGAGCGTTTTGCCGGCAGAAAAAAAAAACGCTAAACGCTCCTAAACGCTTCTAAATGCTACTAAAATGCTCCTAACAGCTTTGTTTCTAAGCATTTTTTTTTCACGTACTGTAAAAATGCTACTAAAAACGCTAAGGCTCCTAAAAGCTTCTAAAATGCTACTACAAGCCGGTAAAAAAATGCTGTTACCGGCATTTTTCATCCAGTGTTTTTTCTAACGTTTTCTGAGCATATAAAAAAATGCTAGTGTGCATGGAGCCTCAGTCTTAAAGTATTAACTCTCAGTCAATGAAACAGGTATGAGTGAGAATTTTCAAATTATCTTCTGAATCAGATAACCATAGTAATTTGTTGTCTGTGCCCACCCTTTCAAAATAACATTGAGAGTTGTATGGGATGCCCATTGTCCATACTTGTCCTCACCTTGGAAACAAAGAGAAGTGGGTCCTTTTTACTACTCTTCTAAATATTTATGACTGTTAAAGACATGCCAGACATTATGAACAGTGTTTTTCCAATGGTTACGGTTATGGTCAGCAAATGGAGTTCTTGTTGGATTATAGCCTTAAAAAAGTGTAAAAATTAAAATGGTTGTAAATCCTTCCATATACCAAGTTTAGTGACTAACCTCAGGCAATACACAGAGATTAAAGAAATCCTCCTACATAAGTTGTACCTCTATCTGCAGCCCTCTTGTCTACAGCCAAAGTGCAGAACTTCTACAGCTTATCTGAGGTTCCAGAAAGCAGGGGGCGGGGAGCTGAAGTTATACTCTTCAGAGCTCAATTAAAGGCAAGGGACACACCCCCCTTCACACAGCAACAGAGCTGAGGCTGTCAATCACAGGCTGTGCTAGAGCTCCCTCCCCTATCACCTTTTCACCACTTGGAGGTAAAAACCTAGAAAAGCCTGTCAGACGTGACTCATGCAGATAGCAGAGGAATGAGGCAGCAGACAAAAACATATCGAGACACAGTCACACTATGCGTACACACTATAGAGGGATATGCTTTGTTCTGATTCCATGTCAGAGGTTTACAGCCACTTTAAAGAATGTATTAGACTAAAAGAATTTTTTATATGTATCTCAACTTCAAAATATTTTGAGATGATGGGGTAAACAATTTACAGAAGCACAAACAAATCTCACTGACCATGAACATAAATAGAAGTTATTTTTCTGGCAAAATAAAGAACAATTCTTCTTCGCTAAGGAATCTATACAATTGTCCATGTGATGAGGAACAGATGGGACACTCCTCAATTAATCCCTAGGCCATTAATCTAAGTTTCCCTTCTTTCCTTCATCTGCTGTGCTCACTGCAGGACAGTAGTCAATCTGCCTTATAGGGAGGCCTCCAGGGTAAGTCTTTATGAGACTGCCAAAGCAGAACAACTCTTTGAGCCATACATTCCTCTGGTGAACCCAGTATGCACGGTTAGTCAAGTTAAGAATGCACAGCCTGAGCAAAATACAGAGAAGTAACAAACTATACAAAGGCTTTAAATGGTAAATTACATGCTGGCTGTATGAAATTAAGAAACTTTTCTTACTTAAATACAAATATTATATTTTAGTAAATATATTAACAGAAAACTATTTAAAAGAGGAAAATTACTGCAAATGTTGAGCACATAAAAGTTCAGCCAGCGGTTGCCAATTTAACCACAGAAAACTTTCAGGAAAATTGGTATTTGGTATGAATAAAGACACTGACACTTTTCCTTTGAGCTGCTAGTACTGAGCACTATCACATAGGACAGTGGTTCTCAACCTCGGTCCTCAAGAACCCCTAACAGGCCATGTTTTGAGAATTTCTTTTAGATACAATAGTTGTCCAAAATACCAAGCCATTGACTTTGATTTAAAGCACCTGTGGAAGATAAAGAAAAACCTGAAAACATGGCCTGTTGGGGGTATTTGAGGACTGAGGTTGAGAACCACTGACATAGGAGATGGTCACATGTTGTACTATACCAGGTAGCATCTAGTACAGCCTTTCTCAACACAGAGGAACCCTTGAAATGGTTCTCCGGTCTCGGGAAACCCCTGCTAAATATGAAAAATCGACAACTGATGATACATTAGTGTGTTGGTCAATGGGAAGAATGCTCCTTACACTTGTGGTCATTGGGAAGAATTACCCCCTACAGATAGCTAAAAAGATCAATGGTATCATTGGGAACTTATCTGAGAGGCAGAAATTAACCATTGTTCAAGTAACCCCTAGCAACCTCTGGAGGAACCCTAGGGTCCCACGGAACCCTGGTTGAGAAACCCTGATCTAGTATTTTCACCAATTGGGGCAACAGATAGAGTGGCAGGTGTTTTCTCAGACACTTTCACTTTGCCCTGCACAGACAAGTTTACAGTGCCTTTTTAAAATGGTAAAAAACTGTACAGTTAGATTTCTCTTATGAAACATATGTATACCATATCCTGAATTTCATTTTTAGTCAACAGATCACAAGCCTGCTTCTAAACCAACTTGAGTACTGAAAATGTATTTCAAATTAGTTCTTCACAAGACACTTGGTTTATTTATACTATTAAGATCAATGCCAACCTGAAATGGCAGTTTTGGAAGAAGTTTATGATTTAAAAAAAAATTATATTTTTTTACAGGTACACTACATCCAAAATTAGTATGTCTGTTTGGCAAAGACCCCTGTAGTGTAAATAACGCAACATTTTTTGGAGACACCAGCGGTTTGATTTTCATGAGTATTTAGACTTTCTGTCACATAAGACTGTCTCTCCAGGTGTTTTAGAATCTACTGTAATCTATGAAAAAAAAGGTTTACTTAAACAACCAATCACTGGTTGTACGGAAACATAAATTCTGTCCTAAGAAAACAGGAGCATGAACCCTCCTCCCCAGGGTAATTTTTTTTCTGTGATCAACAGCTGAATGGATCATAGAAGAATAACTGGTAGGTGGCATTTAGAAACCGTGTACTTGCAGTTTAGAGGATAGACACCAGGGGCTGTTAGAGATGCAAAGTTTATATCTGCTTTGAAAAGACAAATAACCAATAGTGACCTGATTTCCTAATGTCCATGGCTGGCCTAAATGTACTGTTTGACATACAGATAGCCACTATAGACAAAAAATATTAAAGCTTTATTGATATTAAAAGGAGAAATAGGGCCAAAACTCTTTTGGCCCTACTTCTCCTGGGGATCACAGGAAAACAGTTCCTTCTGCACTCCTGTGACCTGTTTTCAGCAGACAGCGGGCTAAAAGCTGCTGTCGGCTGATGACATTGAGCGGGACCAAGCTCTGGAAAAATCCCGACTTTACAGTCAGGATCCACCCAGATGCCTGGACTAGCAGTTGGCTCAGCCAGCCACCACAGCCCAGCACACCAGTGAACATTGAAGGGACAGAGCAGAGAGCGGATAGTCACCACACTCTGCTCACTGAAGATCGAGAACTTATGGATTGGAGGTGGTGGGGGACAGATGCAGTATCGGACTAATGCTGCATCCACCTAGGCGTGTATAAATGTTTGTTTTTTTGCATTCCCAAACTTCTCTTTTAAATACTCACAGCAACATGGAACAGTTAGCTAAAATGCCAAAGTTATATGAAAAATAAGAAGGAAGTTTAATCACCTCACTACCCCTATACATTTATAAATGGATTATTATTTCCCCAGTGCTGTTTATGTTTAGCATTGGAAGGAACAGTGTCAGTCAACCATTGTGCCTGTTAATGGCTGTGTACCGGCCATCATTAGACAACTTGGTTTACAGATAATGTTACCAAGCCAATCAAAGTAGTGTGTTTACATTTCTTGATCCCTCCCCTTCCTCTTACAAAGGAAAAAGAAGAGGAAATAGTAGCAATTTATGAACAGAGAATGAATGAATGGGTCAACAGCAGCAGATGATTTATAGTAAGGATTTTTTTTTCTTAACATTTTCACCCCATCCTCCATCTGATCTTCAGCCTGTCTCTCCATGTATCCTGCATATTAACTATATTAACCTCTGCTTTCCATTATCCTGCATCACATTATCCCCCTCGTTTTCATACTTCAGTCATGATCTGTATATTAACCCCTTTACCTTCTCCTCCTGTGTATGATCTATACATTAATTTATCTAGTGCACCATTACCAATCCCATATTTTAACCACTTCAATATTAGCATGTTACTTAATTTCCAAAGAATTGTGGCAACAAATTAGATCACCTTTGGGTGTCTACTTTCCAAAACGGTGACTTTGGGGTGTTTTCATGTTGTCTTGCATTACGTGTGAGAGAAAAAAAATCTTCAAAATATTTTTATCTTTTTTATAGTTTATAGCCACCAATGATAGATCTGTTTAAAAAACATATGCAATTTGTGTACACCGTTGCATAAGCAAGTCATTTTCAATCTATCACAGCACTGAAAACTGAAAAAGATTTCTGGTAATGGAGGGGTACATGCTGATACTAAGTCATTAAAGAAAGTGAAAGCATAAACCAATGTGGTGCTTTGGTTAGCAGACCTGGTTATTGCATTGCCAGGACCTACTAAACTGTAATGGGCACACAAAGCAAAGAAATCTATCATGTATATCTGTACAAGAACACTCACTAAGTGCCCAAAGACATTAGATGACAGTCTCCGGCGACAATCAAAATGTCTACAGGACAGTGCATGACAGCCACCAAAGGGCTGACACAAGTAACTTCTATTTGGTCTGAGGGAATTTTTAAACTTTGGTTTTCAAAAGACTAAATGCAAATAAGGCAAAAATGAACCTTGTGTTTTAATGCTGTGCAGCATTTATAGAGGTTTACATTTGCCTGTTTAAAAAAGTATACTTAAGTCTAAACTGAAAACGAAACCACAGAACATAAGCAGGGAGACAGTCTTGCTGGTCAAGACCTCCGTTTTTCATCCATGCACAGTTGTAGACACCCTGTTCCAGAGAAAAGCTTGTGGCAGGTAATCTATAGAAGTGCATACATAGAGTGCACTGAATAAATTAAAGCCCATCACTTTACTGGTTTTAAAGGTAAAGGCCATGTTTCTCCTATCTTGCCGATAATGCCCTTAGACTCTTGGAGGGCCAAAACCACCAGTATTAAAATTGTCGGCAAAACACATTAATTGTAAGATCTTAAATAATGCCTAGTACACACAATCAGAAAATTGGACGGAAAATACTCCTTTCTAAGCAATTGTACGATAATCTGATAGTTAGTACATTGCTTTCGAGAGTCGATCACGACAGTTCATGCAAAATTATTCAAAAAGACAAAAACACTTTTTTTCTGTACAATACCAGAACAAATGATTTCCTTTAATCAGTACAGTACTCATCCGAAAATAATCGGAAGACCAAGACCACGCATGCTCAGAAATGAAAGGATAAATTACATCACTTTTGAAGTTGTATCAAGACTTTTCGTAATGTTAGTAACCTCTTCATTTTTTATATGATACTAGCATGCAAAAAAAAAATGGACGATCATGACCGTCCGATATTCTCATCATGTGTATGAGACTTAAGCATTCACTGACGACAAAACGGTGTGAATCTGTATCTGTGCATCTTAACTTCCTATTATTTGTAGGCCAGAGAAGTATTAGGAATGACTACACTGGGGCTATTACAGAGTACACTCCAGCTGGCAAGGACTGAAGACAATGATTTTATATACTCTGTCAATGACTGGAATATGTTGGGGCTATGTAAATATTAAAACAGACAAGGGTATCATCTTTTCAAAGAGCCAGTAAGATTGCACAATGTATTTGTTGCTGGTCCCATAGAAATCAGAACTCATCATCATATCAACAAAAGTCCTGGAACAGCACACAGGGTAAAGTATGCCTATTATTTGCTTGGGCGTCTTATGGCTGAAGTTATCTTGGCTAAAGCGCAGTTGTTCTCTCAAGATAAGGCTGGTGTCAGAGGCGTTTGAACTGAAACATGCACATTCTGCCAATAAAACAGACAAGTCTATGCCCTTGTCTCAAGTTGTTCTCACAACCAACTGTTCAAAGCTCCTATCTACCAACTGCCATCTCATCTCTATTGGCCTCCTTGATGCACCTGTGCTCTTACATGTCACACTGATTTGCTTTAAGATTAAAAAACATTGCTGGATGACATAGGCATCATTTATGAATAACACAATGTATTACTGATATTATTAATGCATCTATTCAAGTGGAGAAAAGCAACAGAGGGCCTAAGAAAAGTATGCTAGAATGGAAACCACTTCATAAACTTTAAAATGTACTAAAGAATTACACAAGACATTAGCTACCAATTTTTTCTAAAAGGTTTAAGCCTCCTAGCAAGCTTGGAGAAAACGTCACCCCTTGACAGACATACAATATTTTTTTAGCTAGCCAGTTGAAGATAAATGTATTTCAGCACCTAAGACAAATAAAGAGAAAATGGCATAAGGCAAAATACCTTGCTGTAATTGTTGCATGTCCATTTTTTAGTTTGTTTTGCCTGTTGAATGGCTGAAAGTGGTGACTGAGTAGACTTGTGTTTGTAACACCACCTAGGCTTTGAACACCACAAAACTGCTCAGACATGAAATGGTCACAAGTATTACTTTCCAGTAGATTTCACTTTTCTTTTTAAGCTACAGCTTGACATTTTGCAAAATCTCTGGAGACCAAACAGTGAAATCGAGTTACTGCAGGAGTGAACTGTAAATTCCATGGAACCATGTAATATATCTTAACACAGATGGACACAGTACATTAAAATAACTGTGGATGATAATAGAACAATACCATCTGTTTTGTCTGGGGAAGACAAAGCATATCAGCTACACTGTCAGTCATATCATATATCTTTAGTGTCATCATGTGGTAGGCGACAACTCTATATGTCAGGCCAAGTGTGCTCTTCTTTGGGGACTAATGAAAACAATACTAAGTAAACTCAGAAGATTTTTTTTTGGGTAAAATTAAAGGGCAGGTCAGTTAGCTTACTTAAAAAGGAAATAAATTCAAACTTGGGGATGAGCATGAACTATGTGGGATGAAATAGATACACCGTGTGCATCTGACTCAAAAATAAAAATCTTCTGTTAAAAGATACTCAGCAGCTATAATGACATGTGCAAATACACCAGGCTTCATATGGGTTTCTGCAACAGCAACACAGTTCATACCATATAAAAGTCATGAGGTTGTTTGAATAGGAGCGTGTAAAATTAATCCAATCTCCTTGTGCCTATCTCTGCTGTGTAAAACCTCAATGATTATGGTTTCTAAATTATGCTCAAGGGCAAATTAAAATTTGCATGAGAGTTTTGCTTGATGAGCTGGATGTTGTAAAGACAACAGCATGCAGTGTAACTTTTAATTCTGAATATTTCCCTGAAGACTAGAGACTATCTGGATTATAGGAAAATGAACAACTTGGCAAGCTGCTTCCCATTGAACAATGTATCTTCCTAACTGACATTAATTAGAGCTCCCAGTGGCCTCCTAAACACCTGACAAATACAATAAATGTTGCATAGGCTACTTGATGTATCTGCTGGCAGGAGTAGTGTGAAGCGAATGCAGTGTTTTCTATCCAAAATGCACTTTGCTTAGTTTTAAAAACTTCATTTAGTTAACATTGTACCATGGAAATCCAACAATTTTAAACATGCTTATGCTGACTTATCAACCAAATTACCGAGCATAGAAAAAGAACATACATAGATATGGACCATAACAAGAACCCATTAAAATGTAGCATGCTGTAGGTGGTCGCTGCAATGTATGCTTGCTTCACTGTGTAAAATAACATATAATATATCTCAGCGTTTCCACGCGTCCTCAGGGGAGAAAAGGGGAGAACATATGCCAGATCTCTTCAGAGAATCACATAAGACAGTGTATTTAATTTAAACTGTATCTGATGAACTTGCCTATACAAGTGCCTAGAAGTTTGGAAAACATGACCTGTTAGTGGTCTTTAGGGATCTATTTCTTTTGGTATTATCTATTGCTTATTACAGTATATAGAGGTGTGAATAATTGACAACATTTTTAAATATGTTGCAACCCACTGACACTTTTGTTGTGTAGGGGTGTATATTAGCTTGTTTTGCACAATACAGTTTT
>BLSH010278153.1:251428-257403 GCA_018402905.1 Glandirana rugosa | reverse complement strand
TAATTTATATATATATATATATATATATATATATATATATATATATATATATATATATATACATACATACATATACATATACACACACACACACACATATATATATATATATAAATATATATACACACACATACATTTATATTAATGTATATATATATATATATATATATATATATATATATATATATATATATATATACATACACACACATACATATACACACACACATACATACATACACACACACACCTATTACACACTGTACATATATATTTATATATATTTTCCTATACTTCCGGAAATATACAATACATATAATAAACACAAGCCATTTAAACATATAAGAAGCAAAAGGATTTGAATTTTAAATGCGATAATGAAATAAACCAAAGTACAGCTATTGTAGTTGTTTTGAATGATTTAGCTCCTCAGTCAGTAAAACTAATAACAAACATAGGCTGTTTATTTTGTTATTTTAATTGATCTTTTTTTTTTTTTTTTAATAACGTACTGCACATTTAAAATCATATTATTTATAAAGGTATAGACACCACCACAATAAAAACAATTATAGCAATTTTGTTCAAAAGCTCTATTTCAAAAGTGGTAACACAGGAGCATCTGTGTTTTAAAATAAGCTGCTCTCATTTCACCTTAACCAGGAGTTTGGAACAATTCATTTCACAGAGCCAAGTATGGTATCAAGTAACTAATGTGGCCCTCTGGTGGAAAGCTAAGTATCACATTTGACATTTCTGCACTGTGTTATGCTGTGCACTGGATGCTCAAAACATGCTTTATCTTAGGAATAAATGTGTGAATATTCTAACAAGAAAAAAAAAACAGCACTAAATACATAGGATGTTTTGATAAAAAGGAGCCCAGCATAAATCTTAAAAGTAACAACTAACGGAAACAACAAAACAGTGATACTTCTGTACAGCAATACTCACAAACAAACAAATAAAGCATGCCAAAATAAAAACAAGCTAAACAAAGCAAAGGTAAGTTCATCAACAGTCCAGAAATACCTGACTCAGTGCAGATGAGCTGGGTGTTTGTAAGCAAAGCAGGAAGCAAAACACAAAACTTACCTGCTGTTGTTGCAGATGCAGCAGTTCTACTGTGCTTACTTCACTGCACATGTCACCACTTGATCTTCCATCTCTGCTGCCAGCATCTAATTGGCTGCTTAGAGTGCTCATTCCATTTTGATTCATTGAACTGTTGCTTATTGTCTCTGTTGCAGATTCCTGCATCATGACTTAATACCTAAAAGTGATTAAGAAGTATCAATTAACACACACGTTACACCTTCACACTTCTATTATCAAGATGTCCCTCTCTCTGCCAATTACAAAGACAGCATCTTTAGAAGGAGGGGAACAAAAAAAAAAAAAAAAAACACAGGCTGCTCAGTAATTTACCAAGAAATGCTATACAAATTCAGCTTTTATCCGGATACTAATCACTGAAATGATGGTGCCTATATGCAGCCTTTGTGTGCTTAGAGTTAACAGGCAAAACAGCATGCTTTGCATGCAGCATGGTTAAATAGCATTTATGAATGGCTACATTTTAAAGTCTACCTATAAAATCAAGTCAAATGAAAGCTCGGCTGCACACACTTCACTATATTTCCTACTATCTAGCTTTGACAACCATGGATGGCTATACCGCCTTATTTAAAATATTCCCTATCTTGATTCTGTCAGAATTTTACAACACATCTTATGCAAGGCTTTGTTTAATGATGCACAGCTAATCATATAAAATTAAAATTTTGTACGAGTGTTACAAATCATATGGTATCAAGCGATGATAAATAGCCTAATGGGCTTCTCCCTTTTTTTTTTTCTTTTTTTTTGGTGCCTAAATAAAACGTTGCCTCCGAGGCATTTTAAGAAAAAGCTCCTGCTGCAAAACACATCAGATATTGCCTATTTTTTTAATCAAACGGCTGATATTCATTTATTTTTCTGACATTTAAAACATTTAATACTGTCCTTCCTTGGAAGTAATTAAGCTTATGCATGAGCAGCAATCAAACTGCTCACTTGAAGATGACTTAAAACTCAATTTTAACATAGGCAAATAAATGAAAGATATAAAATTAATTTTCCAGGCATGTATTAGATATGAAAGCTAGAAATAAAATCTATCAAGAATATCACTAATGATTGTGCTAAAAACAGCATAAATTATGCATATTACCTTCTCTACAGTAATAAATGTTTTATCGTTTTCACTGCATAAATATACTGTACTTTCAGGGTAGCAATGAGATGTCCTGCCAAGATCAGTTGAAATCCTTGCAGTAAATAAAGAACCAAGTGCCCTTACAAACTCGACTTTCAAGGAACATTGTGCATGTGTTTTACGGAAAGGTCAATACGGTGCATATGCCAGAGCACAATTTATAATATTCTAATGGTCTCCGGATATTGAGAAGTCTTTGTCATTAGGAGTGGAAGCCACACAAATCTTACCGCACCATACACAATATGCAAATGATATTTGTCAAACTGCGGTTAGAATTAAGGGCCTCCAGTCAATTTTGGGTTGCCTATGACACAATATAACGAGAATAAAGTTCCAAAACATGGTTTATAAGGGTTACGTCAATTTATTGGGGAAGAAAAATTGCTCTGCCGCATGCCAAGCAATTCAAGAGCAATCAATACTAACTCTGCCTTATATGCTCCATACGAAACTATTCTGGGCAGAAGATTTTTTTTAAAAAAAAGGATAGGTTTGAATATTTTTTGAATGGCAAGGTATTCTAAATAGCCTAATAATGATGACTGTCGCTCAGTTCCAGGTGAACGGTAAAAAAAGGTGTTAACTGAGGAGCACTCAATGCTATAACTAGAGTATACAGTCACTAACTTGATGTGTTTATGGACAAACAGACCTTGTTAAACATCCTATTAAACATTAACTGAGAAAAATATTACAAATGGAAAAATGTGAAGCACACAATAAATTTTACAAGACAAAAAAAAAAAAAAAACGCAGAAAGCTAGTACTCTTTTCTGAGATTAGGCGGTTAATAAGTATTCAAATTAGGCATAAATTTTACATGCACAATGTTTAAAATATTCAGTAAAATGTGTCTGATTTCGCTCTCTAGATGTTAGGAAATTCTAATGTACTTCTCAGCCAAACAAAGAAGATACATCTAGATTTTTTTTTTACACATACTTTTCAAGAAAGAGCAAAGAGACCAGATAATAAAAATGTGCGCAACTTTGTCAGTTGTATCATCGCACGCCAAAATTTAAGCCTGGTGGGTGCACTTTTTCTAAGCTCAAGTCAAGAAGGAAGCAAAACATTCAAACACTTTACACACAGCCTTGTTTACAGATGAAAACATCAGCTTGTTATGTTTGTAAAAATGTGTATTAGCGGGACATTTGTGAAGTACAGAGATTCTTTGGAAGAGAAGGCAAACAAGGCAGTTGCTAAGCAAATTAAAATGTTAAGTTGACAAGGAGTTTATGGTCTGTGGTTTGTGGATCCTTGTTAAGAGCTTACAGTATATTTTAAGTGCTGCTTTCTACAGGATATTTCAGGGGAATATTCCGAAATACTGCACAAGCAGTCAATAGTGATTGGCCCCCACCTCCCAACAACAAAAATGCATTAACCATTAAAAAAAGCGCACAAAGGGAATAACAACAAATAGTATCAGGTACTAGTTTTTTCACTAGGTAATTAAGCTGAAAACCTGACTTTCCTTTAAAACAGTCGGTTATTAAAATGCAGTTATTTTCTGGATAGTGCAATTTTCCACAGCCCGCTGTAATTAATTGCAGTTGTTTTCTGGATATTGCAACTTTAATCAGCCAATTATTGTTAAATGTATTGCAACTTTAGACATTTGTATGCTTTTCTTCGTACATCTAAGGAAATCGGCGACAGTGCTATTCAAATTAAAGATCACACCGCGATACATAAAGGTTACTGGAAGTGCACAAAATACTAGCAAGGTAACTGTTATGAGTTCTAGGTTGATTACATTATTAGGGGGCGGTGCTTTTGCCTGAGTGTGTAATGAACACTGTCATGTTTGGGCAGGTGTCCCGTTATGTATCCATTCCTCAGAATGTGGAAGTGTCAGATGGAACAAGAGAGAGGGAGTGTTAGGAAGTATGCAATCTTAATCTCGGTTTTAGCATCACAGTGGCCAGACCACTGGATGGAAATCCACTAAGGAGCGATACAAGACAGGGATATAGAAGAGAATCTAATATTTTCAACAGGGCAGCTACTTTAAAGGAGTTAAAACAAACCTACTCAAACATTGAACAGCCCTTATCTGTTGATCAGCTTTGTAGCCCTTCATGTTTTTCTTTTTTTAAGTCTGCTAGTATAGCAGACAGTATTCCATCTCCAGACGTGTACCCACTCTATAAGAGGAAATAATTCAGCAAGTTTCCTTTCCTCGCCAAGTGGCATTATAGATACTTACTCTCTACATCACTTCCCTTTTGAAACATTAAACTGACACTGGAAGTGACTGCACAAGATTGCATTTTCTCTTCCTAAACAACCTGAATTGAAAGGTTACTTAGTGTAACAATATTTACTTGCAGAATTGCGTTGTTACCAAGGGTATAATGGATGGTGGCTATGCAGGTTTACGCAAGAATGAGTGAAGCATGAGGCGTTAGCCATGTGTTTGACATGTTTCAAATTGCTATAATCCAGCATTAAACACACCCAGCAATTCAAGCCATTTCTTGCAGCCATAATCTTGAATAAAGAATGCACAACCACTTATTATATAAATTAGTATACGACTCCCTGTTATAGTCACAACAGTGCTTTTGTGTTTATTTTTCATCAAGATGTGGCTTTATTTGTACAAATAGCAGGATAGAAAGACATAGCTCAATTAGACCTGTTCACTTTATGACAGGGTAGCATTGAGCTTTAGATTCGTTTGTTTTGTTTTTTCTCACCGAAGTATGGATCGTTTGGGTGTTAAATTCCTCAGTGCCAACTATATCATTTTTTTTCAAACGATCACAGGCTTCCACCTACATTCTCTATCCTGCTATGTTTCCACTGTAATGTAATACACAGAAGAGGTATATACAGCCAAGGACAAAATGGCAAGTTACCTAAACAAAAGGAAGTAGTGTTGAGGCATTCCACGCATTCCTGCTATTTAGTGTAACAAGTTTTTTTGATCTGGGGAAGTGTGCTGACATTTTTTAAATGTCCAGCTTCTCAAACGTTCAGGGGATGTGTATTTATGAAACTTAATAAACACAGTGGGACTGCTTTCCACAGAATGAGACCATTCTTGTAGCATTAGGCTAAAAGAGCAGGTAGAGAAAAAGAAACACTAAGGTATTATACTGCACCACACTCAGGCTAAAACCACAATAACTTAAAGCAGAAGGTAATGGGCCTGTAACAAAAAAAAAAAAACGACATCAGTGCCAGGGCAGCAGGATGCTGGTTTGATGTTATAACCTGTAAACTGGAGTAACAATATTAAATCAAAGAAAGAAAACAAAACTTCTGCCAAAGTCACACCAGGTACAGCTAACACTTCCAGCAGGAACACTACATCGCTCCACCATAAACAATCGAATACAGTTCTTGTCCTCCGAGAACACATCACACAGGCAACACATCAACAGGGTTATAGATGAGAAAACACGTGGAACTAAAATAAAAAGCAGGAACGCACGTAATCAGAAACATCAAAAGAAAAGGACTGACGTTGTGTATAGCTGTATACTGTCATGTCCTTCACAGTAATATAAGAATATTCACTTTCCACGTGTAATGTAGGTCTAAAGTTTGAAAGGAGACACATTCTACAGGCATACCACTATAATAGGAAGAAAGCTGTTTATTAGATATGACAAAAGCAGGCTGAGGTGTATTCTGAGATATTTTCTAAACACTCCCCCTTTATCAAAAAGATATTGCAGCAAACATATTTCAAGATGAA
>BLSH010278153.1:224822-246349 GCA_018402905.1 Glandirana rugosa | reverse complement strand
TCACAGCCACAAGCATCAGATAAGCCAGAGAAAAAAAATCATTTCTGTTCACATCAAAACCACTTCACAATGACAATTTGTCCAAGCAGATGTTAATCAAGCCTCAGCTTTTAAACACTAGATACCATCAATTACTAACCTTAATTGAAATCACAGTGCTCCAGTCTGTCTGCCAGCATATTCACAGGATGATGTATTAAGATATTTACAGTAAAGTAAACAATGCATAGTTGCAATGAAATGGAAAATTTCAACTAATGGTGTTTGTCAATCCTTTGTCAATTTTTTTTTTCTGCCTGCCACAGATGTTTTCTTAGCTGCTTCACAAAAACAGGAATGAACTAGCAGAGAAGAAAGACTTTCTCTCCCCCAGGAAAAGAGTACAAAGCCAAGCCTGTACACAGCAGATGCAAAAGAAAGTCCATCTGCTACCAGCTCACAACACCACATGGAGTTTTAAGATTTTATACTGTAGGTAGCCTGGCAGTGTTTGTGTAGACACCATCAGAATAAAAGGAGGGGAAATCCTAGCCTCAAAGTGTCAGTGTAAAAACTACAGCTACCACTCTCCCAAAACTGGCTACGTTCACTCTATCAAAGACTTGTTTGCTTTTTTTTTTTTTTTTCTTCTTTGACTCGTGTTGCAAGAGCTGGATTGTTCCCTAGGAGTTACACCCTAGGCAGACATTCTGCTTACTTTTATGGCCCCGAACCAAGGGAAAAAAGGCAAGTGGAAGTTACAGCTTCAGGCTGAGACAAGTGGACAAACTTTAATTGCACAACACAAAACATATCCTGCCCCTACAATCTGTATCGTCCAACAACCTGCTGCATCTCAACCAACATCTGCATCTACTTTCATCAGCGTTTAAATACCAAACTCAGGAGGGGAAGGTGCACAAACTACTTAAAGTAACTATGTCTAATAGCCTTTAATGCAGACATTTTCAATAATTACAGCTAATTTCACATTTCACCTTCAACCCTCAGGGCATAATTTTCCACCTCCTATGAACTATGCTGAAATAAACTTTACTTTTTCTTTTAGACTTATTTTGCATTTCTAGTTCTGTCTGACTTTATTGAGCAGGTTTTCAGTATAACGGTTTGTTTTTTTGTTGTTTTTTTTTTTAAGAATCCTCAGTAGCAAAGCAAACAAAATTAAGTCTACATTGCAAACCCAAAAAAAAACGCCATTTAGTGGGAAACTTGCTCAGACTGATCTGACAGGGGTTAAGATGTGATGCAGCTGGACTGCAATTAATCTTGCTCAAGTATACACACAATCATGTAAGTAAATGAATGTAAACATTGTGTGTAGCGATAATGGCTTATTCCTTTATCAATACACAAGCTTCCTATTCAGCTTTTAATATCATTTCCACAGTTTTACAAAAGCTTACACATTTCAGAGGAGGTTTCAAATAATGTATGTAATGACACAAGTGACTTTATGTACTCCATAGAAAAATAAATGATAGTTTTCATTATCACATCACTCAAGTAACATTTCACACTTCTGTGTACACATTTGCCAAAAGGATCACACGTTTTTTTTTTCTGTACTTGCTTACCTGCAAATCTGTCTTCTATTAATTAAAAGCTTTGTCATATATTGCATCTCTGTATGTGCCAGCATCAGGAAAAAAAAAATGTTTCCTCCATTAGAAACAATGCTATCAATATGTAAATTATTTTTTTTAAGTAAAATATTTGCATCTCCTTTCCTCCTCCGGGCTTTTGAACTTCCAAGGTCAACAAGGACAAACAATACCACTAGTGTCTCTTTGCAAAAAAGCTGGGTTTGCTGTCTGCAAGCAATGGTATCATTTCCATAGCAACCTCCTAACTATTAATTTTCAATTAAAGCAGACACAAAGCGGACAGCCTCAGGCTGGCAGACAGTGTCAAGAGCCCATCTCTGTAGGCAACAGTTTCACAGAGCTATCAAGCGAATAGGTACCTCTTCCACAAAGCTATATCACAAGAACGTCAAGTTTGGCTGTTTAAATTGACATTAACCTTCATTCTGGGCCTAAATCATTCAAACTGTATTTGTCTGACATTCATTTTCAGGGATAAAAAACAGGTGCATATATTTCACATATTTGTAGGAGGTATAAGAGCGATGTTTAACCATTTAAAGTTTGACCTGCTGGTCTGTAAAAAAAAAAAAAAAAAAGTGTACTAACTGAAATGTATACAAAATATAAAAAACTAAACTACTACACGCAGAATGCAAATACTCAAACACCAGGTGTATTTATATATATTTTAGTAGCTTCACATAAGCGCAATAACCGCACAAACAAAACTCACAGAGCAGTCACTCCCTGTACAGTCTTATTTGTTCTTTTCACCAATGTGGTCAGCGGAGATTTCCATGAAAGGCAGCGCTATGTTGAGGTATGTCCTCTTTCCTTCAACAGCATCTCCTGTACCTCTTCTAAGCCAACATATTGCACTCTGGCTTCCTGACATATTTCTTACACCACAGCATGTAGAAACACCCTCTGGCTTTGACAGGTTACTGTACCACTGCATACACAGTCTCGACAATGTTACCTTTCACGCTGATAAATTACACTACCTAGGAATATTGCAACCCTTTATAAACGCTGTGCCAAATAAACATGACCCAAACATCTGCCAAACAAATACAAACAACGCCAAACACGTTGATAACATGATAGAAGAGCAAAATCAGCAAGTTGTCTCTTTGCCGTGATAAAGCGTTAATTTGCTTCAGGTGAGAAAGTTATGCTTGACATGTTTATAGTCGCTGTAAATCACTTAGATGTCTAGTCAAGGGAAATTCCTTGAGCTTAGTTTTCCTCCTTCCATAATTATGCAAGTATTTTTTTCCTCCTGGCTTTTCCAGAAATGAACAGAAATACCTTCTAAAGATCTTCAGCAAGATAAACCAATTTGTCAATAAATCTAGACATATTTGCACACCCAGGATACATGATATTTACCAATCAACACGGCACTGTCATACAGGAAACAAGATAGTAAATCATCCAATTTGTTTTAGTATTTTATGTCACACGAGTAGCTATTAGAAAAATAAATGAGGTGGAGAACCCCTGGCTATACTTTCATAAATACACAATGTAAATTATCCTCCCCACCCCCGCACCAGATATACCTTAGATATAAGTAGGGTGTAAAGGAGGAATCCAAATGCGGTATGGCACATCAACACATACTATGGTTTTAAAAAAAAGGCACCAGGACCACAAGACAAGAATGATAGCTCTACATCAAATTGATTTTTCAAACCAACCATTCTATGGCTCTGCAGGCCCCACACTTACAATGCACCGTAACAGAAGACACCGTACTGCTATCAAGGCTCGCATGCATTCATGACTGTGTGCCAAGCTGCCTGAGAGTTTCTACACTTAGGGGCTCATTTATAACAGAGAGCAGATATCGCTATCTGCTTTCTCTGTTATACTCCGCTTCACTATGCGCACCATGACCCACCCAATCATAAAATGTAGGCCACAGCGTGGAGCCAGCGCAGCCCCATGAAATCGTCTCTGCTTAACAGAGTAGATAAAGCTCTACGACTGGAGGAGAGTTGGTCATGAGAATTTCACAGGTCACATGACTAGGCTCTCCTCCTTGCTTTTTTTTTTTTCTTCCTTCATTTTTAATGCACACTGCTTCCGAAGTCTGCAGACGACATTGCTTTTTTCCTTTTATATCAAATAGGTGGGGCCATACTGCTGTTTTATAAATGTATTGCTTAGTATGTCTACATGCAGTGTGTAAAAGCAACCACTAAAGAAAAATCTAATTGTTCTATTGGTCACTGAATGTCCTCATTCTGGAAATGCAGTTAAAAGGTCAAGCTCATCTTAAAAAAAAAAAAAAAATGTACAATTTGCAGAAAAAAATGTGCATTTATTATTTTTTTTTTAAAATGAGCCTGCAAAACATTGCAACTGCAGTCAGTGAATCATGGGTGCAATGCCAGGATACTGCTGACTTTTCCTCCAGTACCTCCAAAGTACAGGATTTCAGTTGGAGGGCGGGAGGAAGAAGCAATAAAGTGTGGTGATCACTTCACGTGTGTTCCATTGACAACTACAACTGCTGTGGTGATGGATGGGATTTGTAGTTCATTCATTTACAATGCTTTGAGAATCAATGACACAGATTTGCTGGTGGATCCCCACACAACCATATACATTTCAATAGGGGAAACCCTGCATGCTGTCTTAGGGGGCAGACAATTTCCACCATACTACACTCTAAATATGGGTGTAACATGTAACATGGTCCAAAGGTGACGTTAGCCTTTACAACACAGTTTACCTAAAGCCCATTTTTTTCAATTTTGGATAGTGTAGGGAATATTTAAAAACTCATTAGTTTTTGTTTTTTGCCAGCTCGGTCTCATGGTTCTCATCCAGTAGACACAACAGGAAGTGAGAGGAAAATAACTCCAAAGTGAGGGAAATGCCCTCAGAGACAGCTGACACTGGAGTAAGTATCCCCATTTGAAGATTCACCTCTCTGTTTTGGTAGCAACTAAACATTTTGAATTTTCCACCACATTCAAGGAGAAGGTTGTTTGCAACCCACAGCATCCAAAAAAAACAAGATCCTGCCCATCATGGTGGTTGAAAATGCCTCTCCAGAAAGGTAAGAGGAGGGGTGTGTGCCAAGAGGAAGGCAGAGAATTAAACTGGTGGTAGTGGTCCGAACAAAAAGTACTAGTGCCCTTCAGATAGAAACTATTACCCCCACACACAGACCCCACGCCCGCACCTCTAGTGAAGTCTGAATTGGCAAGGCCCTCTGACTCCTTGCCCTTGTGTTTATGATCTCCAGGCACCAAGTGTCCCCAAGGGGGTACTCCGGACCTTTAATGCTCCTGAGAAGGAAGAGTGCTCCAGTCCAGGCACTGTAGGTAGCTAGAACCCAGAAAACATCAAAGGATTACTGTGCTGTACTGCACAAGCCATGTTTTTAACTGTAAAGGCATGCAGCAAGATGAAGAAAATGGTGTGCACGTGCACTGTAGGACCCTGGAGACCAAGGCTGCCTGGGCACAATGGAGGCCTATGCAGCACATTTGCAACTGTAGGAGGCTGAAAATGGTGCCAAATTTAAACACTGCTTCATGGTTGTGCCTGCAACAGGCTATTAGGAGATCAGAGTGGGGGTTGACTCAACATTTTCTTCCAGGCAGGGTCCAGTCTCCAGAGGCTCAACTGAGGAGTGAACCAATCCAGAAAGCAGTAAAGAGGGAACAACAGTGACTATGGAACAGCTAGGAAATTTGCTAGAAGAGTCATGAGAGAAAAAGAAAAAAGAAATGTAAAATAGATAAGCTTCTGTCAGTAGTGAGAAGACATCAATAACCAAAGGACAAGCAAAAACTGAGGCTTACTGGGCCTGCAATTTAGGTTATATAGGGGATGTCTCTGGATACTGGCAAAAAAAGCTTCAAACACCTAAAGATAGCTGCATATAACCCATGATTAACACGAAGACCCTGTGTCCTCTACTGTACAATTAAAAAAAAAATATTTGGGTTTTGAGAATTATTAACCATTCTGTCCCCTAGTTATACGTTACTCATACTGATCAGTCACCCACCCGGGATCTGCAATAATCTGAGTTCTCCCCATTACTAAGAACATAATGAGCAAAAACCCACGCATGTGCACAATTCAGGTATGTGAACAGGGTAAAAGAAAAGAGCAGTGTTGTACAGTATCTCAGTACTACCTGCATGATTCTTTGAAGGCCAAATATAGCCGCAAACACAATAAACCTATAGTGCTATGACATTGCTACATGGAAAATAGACAGGATGTGTTTCTTATCTTAACCCTACATTGCTATTTTTTTGTTGCAAGGATAATGACTATGACTAGGTTTTATTTTCTAACCGTAGCAAGGAAAAAAGTATGGTATGCATGCTTTTCATAGTCTCACTGGATAATTTATAAAGAAATTCAGTTTTATTTTCTTCATCTGCCCCTACTAAGAATCTTCTATTGGCTTAACCACACCCACAATCACATCATACTGCTGATGATGTCATGAATGCTTCATCATATGAAACACTATCAGCAGCTAGGAGAGCGGATATAACAGCTTTAAAAAAGCCAGTCAGCTAGCATTTTCTGAAAGAGGACAGCAAAGGAAACCCTCATTTCTCTGATGTCAGGTTTACTTTATAAAAATGAGCCATGAAGGTAAAAAACAAAAAGTTAACTTTCACAGCATGCTTAACAAAATCCATATTTTCAAAGTACAAGTATATAATGTTATTTAAAAAAAAAAAACTGTGCACAAAAAGAGAACCATTTATATAGGAAATAGAACATATGGTCTCTACAGGTGTTCAACATTTCAGAAACAGGCAGATCTTTCTCAGTAATCTAAGGATATGGCAAGGTTTACATTCAGAAAACTTACAGAAAGCCCTAAAATTACCAGTATGTAAAAGGTTCACCTTTAAGAGCATGTTACACACATATTTAGGATGTAAAATGCTCCTATACACCCACCCCCTGCCACCAGCACTCCCCATTGTGTGACAGTGGGTGGGGGATCTTCTCTCCGCACTCACTGTCACAATTTGAAAACAGCATGGCTGTGCGTGGCCCCAAACAGTTTCCTGTGAATGAATGAACTAAATGAACTACAAGTACCATCGGCTGATTTGGCAGACAGCTTATAATTCTCAATGAAGCGTGGGCGTTGGTGAGTGCTCTCGTAGTTCATGGATTGTTCCTGTAGTTCAATAATTGTACCTCCCGTACAGACAGACAGCTGACTGAGAATTTGCAGTATACTTGCATTGCACCTGCAATCTGCTGAGCCCCAGCATGCAATGCTTTACAGGCTGCAGTGTAAAAAAAATAATAAATAATAGTGCACATTTATTTACCTGTAAACAATGCCTTAACCTGCTTGTCTACATGTTGCATACTGTTTGCAAGAAATCACAGTGTAAATAACTTTTACATTTTCTAGGAACTGGTCATGTGATCAAACAGCTCCAACTTCCTATGTCAATAAACAGCTGCTGCAGCTGGTAGGAGGGAACACTGACAATGGAGGAGCAATGGAAACAGGCAGGTGATGTCGAGGCTCAGTGCAATTCAGTCATAAGGTCAAGTCACTCAGTAACACAGGGATGATGGTGCAGTGTGATCGCTCTGAAAAAGAGTAGGTTTCTTACAGTGTGCAGCATGTATATAAGGGTGTGTGTGTGTAAGGGGCGGGGGCTGTTCGAGGAAAGCAAGGTTTTAAATTTTAGTCATTTTAGCCTTTTCTTCTACTTACAGTATTTCACAAAAGTGACTACACCCCCTCACATTTTTGTAAATACAGTGGTACCTCGGTTCATGAACGCTTCTGTTCACAAACAACTTGGTTCACGAACAGATGAGTTCACAAAAATTTGTAAAGTAGTGAGTGTACAGCTTGTATAACAGTGTAAATTTGCTGTCCCCTTAAAATAACTCAACACACAGCCATTAATGTCTAAACCACTGGCAACAAAAGGGAGTACACCCCTAAGTTAAAATATGTCCAAATTGGGCCCAAAGAGATAATATTTTATTTGGGCGACAAACCTAATCAAGGCAAATATTAACAGCAACAATGATTGTGAAATGGTACAAAAGTACAGCAAAATAAGCAAACAATGCAACAGAAAGTTATGAAAGTTATGCACAACACCCTGAATTGTGGAGCAGACCGAAGGCCCTAGTATTTCTGGAATAAGAAGGTCCCTAAATAACAAGAATTACTCTCCAAAGCCAGAGGTCTTTTAATTTACATTGGTCAGTGTTGGAGCACAAGTCCAGAGTTGGAGTTCTCACCCCTTCCCACTGGGTAAGGGTACTTGTAATCCCAGGATTTCAGTTAAAAACATCAATAGCACAAGGCCTCCCACCAGTGCAGCAGGCCCATGTGTCACAGGATAGTCACGCAGAGTCACTCCATGGCTGTTACAGGTGGTTATCTCAGCAGCACTGTGAACTGGAGCTCCTCCCTAAAATCAGTAAACCTGGTACCATGGATCTGAAACTGCAGTTTGCACAGTACAATTAGCTACTTAACAGGTAAGGTTGATTAGGCACCAGTCCATCCACGTGTGTGTGTGTGTGTGTGTGTGTGTGTGTGTGTGTGTGTCTCTACCATTTCTATTATCCCTGTGCATTGCATTCGCTAAGGTGCTATCTAAAAGTTTTTTGAATTATCCACACTCCCCATTGACACAACAAACTAGGAGAGGGAGTTCCACATCCTTACCGCTTTAACAGTAAAGTACCACATATGCAGTTTAAGGTTAAACCTCTTCTCATCTAACTTCATTGGATTTACTCCCTATGTTAGACTCACCTTTTACTGTAGATATTTGTAACATTCTTTCTGTGGAATGAACATTTGATCCAACAGGATCCCCAGATCCTTTTCAATCCTTGTTTCCCCCAAATGTTCTCCCCCCAAACAAGGAACGTACATTCATGTTTTTAGCCCCCAAGTGCATTACTTTACATTTTTTAATACTAAACCTCATTAACCATGTAGTAGCCCATCCCTTTAAATTATTAAGGTCTTTCTGTAAAGTTGCTACACTGTATTACTAAAAGTATTGGGACACCTGCTTTTACATGCATATGAACTTTAATGGCATTCCAGTCTTGGTCTGTAGGGTTTAATGTTGAGTTGGCCCACCCTTTGCAGCTATAACAGCTTCAACTCTTCTGGCAAGGCTGCCCACAATGTTTAGGAGCGTGTCTATAGTAATGTTTGGCCATTCTTCCAGAAGCACATTTGTGAGGTCAGGCACTGATGTTAGACTAGAAGGCCTCCAATCTAATCCTAGTTCTGTGCAGGCCAGCCAAGTTCCTCCACCCCAAACTCACTCATCTGTCATTATGGACCTTGCTTAGTTTACTGGTCCAAGTCATTTGGTGGAGGGGTGGTTATGTGTGTTTTTTTTTTTTATCAGGGGTCGGGCTTGGTCCATCTCTTAAGGCCTCAAAATACCAAGACATTTTGGAAAATTTCATGCTCCCAACTTTGTGTTAACAGTTTGGGGGTGGCCCCATCCTGTTCCAACATGACTGCGCACCAGTGCACAAACAAGGTCCATAAAGACATAGATGAGAGAGTTTGATGTAGGGTGCACAGAGTCCTAACCTCAACCTGATAGAACACCTTTGGGATGATTTAGTGTGGAGGCTGAGCCAGGCCTTCTTGTCCACATCAGTGCCTGACCTCACAAATGCGCTTTTAAAAGAATGGTCAAACATTTCCATAGACACACTTCTAAACTCAATATTGAACCCTATGGACTAACACTAGGTGCCATTGAAGTTCATGTGCGTGTAAAGGCAGGCATCCAAATACGTTTGGTAATAGTGTATATTCTGTTGTTAAGTTATTACCCTGTCTAGTTTTGTATCATCAGCAGAGTGTTGGGGCGCCCCACTTACAACTCAAGATCATTCAGAAGATACGCCATTTATCACCATTCTCTGGATGTGCTCCTGTAACCAGTTTTCTATTAAAATACATTTTTGCGATTCGGCGTGTTCACATCGCAGCTCGCCAGCGGACATCGGGTCCGCTGGAGTCTCGGGCACACTTCTGCAGAGCGCGGTGGGCACGAGAGCGTGAATCGCCACTTATATAAGGCAATTTGCGAGACATCGCCACACTGCCGCAGTAAATATGCGGTAGCCGGTCGGGGGCTGGTTAATTTGTATATTAAGCATTTATGGGGTACTATATCAACTGCTTTAGCAAAGTCCAGATACCCTACATCCACAGGCCTTCCTCTATCAAGATTACAGATCACTTCCTCATAGAATGGTAATAGGCTGGTCTGGTAAGAACAAGCTTTCATAAATCCATGCTGGTTACTACTCATGATACTATTTTCATCAACAAATTCTTAAATATGGTCCCTTATCCCTCCAATAGTTTACTGTTAATGTATGGCTAACTGATCTGTAGTTTGCAGGTATATATCTCAGCCCTATTTTGTTATCAAGTTGGGTTTACGCCAATAGGCTGCTACCATTCCAGTCAGTATGCTGTCCTTAAAGCTACAAATACCGGCCTGGCTATAACATGAGGTTCTTTGAGTACTCAAGGGTGTAAGTCTTCTGCTCCTGGGGATTTATTCACATTCAGTTCTTCAAATCTTTTCTGAATACTGGCTCCTGTTATCTACAAGGGTACATTCTGTGCTGTGGTACTAACAATACAGTCTTGTTTACTATACCCCTGCTTTTCCTTAGTAAAATCCAAGGAAAAGAATGTATTTAACACAGTTGCCTTCTCCATGTCATTTGTAACCATCTTCCCTGGACTATCCTTTATGGGCTAGTATGCTCTGACTTTACCTTCTTGCTATCAATATACTTTAAAAAAATGTTTTGGGATTTTTTTTTTTTACTCTACGCTGGGTCTCATTTGTCTATTTATGCTGTCCTGATTATGCCCTTATGTTTCCTATTGAATTATTTGTAGTGTGTCACTGCTGACCGTAACCCCTCAGTCTTATATTTTTTAAACTATATTTTTTTTCCTCTTTAATATGCCTTTTACGATAGAGCTTAGCCACTCAGGTTTAACGTTAGCTTTCTTTGTTTGTGTTGCCCATTGGAATACAATTGCCAATACCATTAAAATTACAAAAAGTGCAGCGTTATATGTAGAACTACGAGTAACTAGGTCCTAAGGGTGGGACCATTAACATGTTAGCAAAACCAGAGTATACCTCAAACTTATGTGTAATGGTTAATGCATAATAGACAATGTAACAAAAATTCACTCAGTAATAATAATAATAATAATATGAAGTATTTTGTCAACAATAGGTGATCTGAGATAAAAGTCCCCTTAAAGTTCATATAAGTGCAAGGAGAGACCCAATACCAGATGCAAGTATATTCTTATGAGGATACGATGTAATGCCCTGGACCAGTTCCTAGTTAAAGTGACAGGTGCCTTGACAATTTGGTGCTTGATATGGTGACAATCCACAGTGGTGAGTAAATGTACTTACCAGAAGCTGGTAAAGTACCAGCAGGTGCAATCAAATACAGGCAGTGAAGGTCCAGAGGAATGAGAAGTAGGTTACAGTGATGGGTGCTTGAATAGGTGCTCAGAAGTGATAATCCCCACTGTAAGTGAGAATGATTACCAGAAACTGGTGATATGACAGCAGAGGTGTTGTAATTGCTTGGGGTATGGTCTGGTCATGGACGGCTCCTTTCCAAGTCCAAGGTAATCTTGATACTCTCTTAAAGGGGTGTTGGGCCTCTTGACGGGCAAGTGATGTCACTCAGGAAGGATTTGTGTTGAGATAGAAATAAGAAGATGCTCCATAGCGTAATTCAGTAAACCACAGGAATTTATTAAAAACGTGGATTAAAAACACTTACATAGATAGAAAGTAAATGAGCTCATCAAAGAAATCCTAGTTGCAGTGAATCAGGGGAACAGGACCCAACTCGTTTTGTTTCATAAAACGTCCTCAGGGGTGTGGTTAACTAATGTCTGCAAGCAGATCTGTGTTGTTTGTAATTAGTAGATGTAGCAAAGCATAATTTCTAGTTGGGGCTTCCACCAATTGACACATGAAACTGTCCGGCAAGAAATTCAAGAAATGCCTTGATGCCATTTCTAACTGTGAGAGGAGATTGGTCTCCTCTTCATCCTTCAGGTTAGTGGGCCTATAGCATACACTCACTATTAATTCCCCGTTAGTTTTTCCTTTTGAAGTTCCAGCCACAGGGACTCTACCTCTACCTCCTCCCTTGCCCCCTTAGTAAGGTCATCCCTCATATTCACTTGCAAATCACTGTTGACATACAGGCACACTCCTCCCCCTCTTCTACCTTCCTTGTACCTCAGATACAGGGAGTACCCCTGGACAGCTGCTAGCCAGTCATTAGTTTTTGAAACAGGTTTCTGACACTCCCAAGTCAAAATCCTCATGTATCATAAGTTACAGATCTTCCATTTTATTAGCCAAACTTCTAGCATTTGTGAACATGCCTTTTCATTTTGTACCAGCGCATATTATTTTCTCCTTGTTTGCGGTGAGGCTGCAATGGGTTTCTGCCAGCCTACATGCATTGGCCTTAGGTATTCTAGTTACACTACCAATACTGGCCACAGTAGCCCCCTCTGACCCTTGTTCACTTTTAGCTCTAGTTTCTTCTGATCTCTCTCACCCACCACCTAGTTTAAAAGTTCCTCCAACCTTTTGGCCATGTTCTCCCCCAAAAGAGCTGCACCCCGACCCTAGAGCCAATAACAATCCTTAAAGTCACTCCAGTTCTCCTTAAACCCAAAACCCTCCTTCTTGCACCAGTTCCTCAGCCACTTAAGTTTGCCAAGCTCCTGCTGTCTCTCTGGAGTAGCTAGAAGTACAGGAAGTATTTCTGAGACTACAGCTATTTGTAGTAATTCTACGAGAGTGACGCGGGGTGCTGACTGACACGGGGTTCTGAGAGTCACACGGGGTGAGTGACTGTGAGGAGTTGTTTCTCTGGAAGCCAAGATCTTGGTTCTGGAGAGTCAGGTGGCAACACTGGGAAGCATAGACAACCTGGAAAGAGGTTTGGACATTACCCAGCAGTTGCTAGTGGGGGACAGTGTAGAGTAGGGTGGAAATATGGAAGCACAGGAGCCAGAGGTAGATAGCAAGGCAACATTTAGAAGGAGGGGTAGAGGGAAGAGCACTAGGGAGGCCAGTCCTGAGTTGGTACACCCCAACAAATATACAAAGTTGCATGATGTTGGGGATATCAGCTCACGGGTGGCATTGCTCTCCCCAAGCTGCCAGGGGAGTGACTGCTCTGGTAAGGAGAGGGGCAGAGATACAGGAAAGGGTAGACAGGTACTGGTAACGGGGGACTCAATTATTAGGACGACAGAGAGGGCAATCTGTCATGAAGACTGTGGTGGCTAAACCGTATGTTGTTTACCGGGCGCTCAAGTTCAGCACGGATTGGATGGACAGATTATTGATGGAGAGTCCTGAAACATGATTTCAGGGACTAAGGGAATAGATTGAAGAGAAGGACCTCCAAGGTGGTTTTCTCAGAAATACTACCTGTGCCTTGAGCCACACCAGAGAGGCAGAAGGAGTTTAGGGAACTGAAAAAGTGGCTGGAGGAACTGGTGTAGAAAGGAGGGGTTTGGGTTCTTGGAGAACTGGGCTGAATCTTCAGTCGGTTACCGGCTCTTGTTTAGGGATGGGCTGCACCTTAATATGGAGGGTGCAGCTCAATTGGGAACAAACATTGCCACAAAGTTGGAGGGGCTTTTAAACTAGGAATTGGCAGGGGGGGGTTGGAGGAAGCAATAGCTGGCAAAGGACAGCGGGTAATAGTTGAATCAGTAGTGATAATACAGCCGTAACATCTAATCCCGGGGCAAATGCGTGGACAAATCAAAAACAAAGCCCAAGAAAACATAAGGAGAAAATGACATGCACTCATAAAATACTGAGAGGGATATACACAAAAGCCAGGAGCCTAGACAACAAAATGGAGGAACTGGAGCTGCTATTACATGACTGGCTGGCAAATATCCAGGGGTATTGCTTGTATTGGAAGGACAGGGAAGGTAGAAGGGGGGGTGTCTATATGTCAAAAATTATGTAAGCTGACATTGTTAAATATTACTATGCTACCCACCTACGCACCATTGCCTCCTGGTCAAGCCAATAAGCACCCAACAGATGGTAGGAAATTGAACGTGGCTCCCTTTATCCTGTATATCCCAGTTCTCTGATATGGTCCCCGTCCCTTCATAGTGATCCTGTGTTAAAAAGCATGAACTTTGGACCTATGCTATTCACTCATGCAGGTAAGGCGTAGTACCTAAAAGAAGTACTCTCTCTATTCACCATGTCCTCCTCTGACCAATATCCTCTTTAACCCTCTTAATCCTGATAGCCCCTCGTATAGGCGTATGGCGAGCTGGGCCCAAGCCATGTTATTCCAGCTTTGTCATTTTGTAAACCCTGTTACCCGCAAGCTACTTTCTTTTGGAGATTTACAATCTAAATATAACATACCCAAACAAATGAATTATTCATATCTCCAAAATGGACACCTTTTCTCCTCTTTATCTGCATCATGTACCCTAGATAAACTTACTATATTTGAACCTAAAGGAGGAGGAGGAGCTGGACCTACTATCACAGTTAGAAATGGCAGCAAGGCAGGGCAATGTCATCATAATGGGGGACTTCAACTGTCCCGATATTAACTGGGCAGAGGGGACAGCTCACTCATTAAAGGCCCGTCATCTCATACATGTCTTACAGGATAACTTCATGTCTCAATTGATGGATTCCCCAAATAGAAAGCATGCATTGCTAGGTCTATTAATTACAAATGATCCAAGTCTGATCTCAGATGTGGCAATATGGGACAACTTAGGATATAGCAATCACAGGATGATCACATTTAGCTTATATCATAGAAAAAGGAGGCACGAGGGTAGCACAAGAACAATAAATTTCAAGCGAACCAATTTTTCTGAACTGCAGTCAATACTACATGACATCAATTTGGACCTAATCCTAGAAACACTGAACACGGAAAAAACATGGGAACACTATAGAAACATATTAAATAAAGGTTTCACACAGTGCATTCCAATGGGCAATACATATAGAAGAGCGAAGGTAAAACCTGGGTGGCTGAACCAGAACATAAGAAGTCATATTAAAGAGAAAAAACGGCCTTTAAAATATATAAATTGGAGGGGTCATTGTCAGCATTTCAACACTACAAAGAATGCAATAAGAAGTGCAAGAATGAAATCAGGGCGGCTAAAAAAAGACTATGTGAGAAACACAGCAGAGGAGAGTAAAAAAACGTCAAAAACATTTGTTTAGATATTTTAACAGTAAAAAGGCAAGATCAGAGCACATTGCCCACATAAAAGACGATGATGGGAGGATGGTTACAGATGACACAGAGAAGGCAACTGTACTGAATGCTTTCTTCTCCTCAGTTTTTACACAGGAAAAGGAGGGGTATACTGACCACAACAGTATTGTCAGGGTCACATCACAGAACGTACCCTTGTGGCTAACAGAGACCAGGGTCAAGGAAAGACTAATTAAGCTTAACACAAATAAATTACCAGGAACAGATGGCTTACACCCGAGAGTCCTCAAAGAAATAAGTCAGGTTATAGCTAGACCATAGTTCCTAATCTTTGCGGAAAGCATACTGACAGGAATTGTACCAGCTGATTAAAGAAATATTCAAAAAAGGGCAGAGACAAAATTACTAGAAAACTACAGGCCAGTCAGCCTAACATCAATAGTAGGTTAATTATTGGAAGGGATGATAAGGGACTATATCCAAAAATTTAAATCGGCATGAGTTTACGAACGGTCGTTCCTGCCAGACTGATCTGTTAACAGTCTATGAGGAAGTGAGCTGCCATCTAGATGGGAGAAGCCTGTGGATGTGGTGTATATGGATTTTGCAAAAACATTTGATACAGCTCCCCATAAACGCTTAATCTACAAGCTGTGGTCTGCAGGCATGGACCATAAGGTTTGTTCTTGGATAGAAAACTGGTTACAGGGGTGTGTCCAAAGGGTTGTGATAAATGTGTACTCAGACTGGTGAGGAGTGGTAAGTGGGGTACCCCAAGGCCCTGTCTTGGGACCAATTCTGTTTAATGTATTCATAAATGATATAGAGGATAGGATAAACAGCTCAGATAAATTTCAGTTTTTGCTGACGATACAAAAATAAGCAGGGCAATAATTTCACATCAGGATATAGAAATTTTACAGAATGACCTAAACAATATAATTGAGTGGGCAACTATATGGAATGTGGAGAAATGTAAAGTAATGCACTGGGGGGCAAAAACAAATGCAAACTACTCACTAGGGGGAAAACCACAGGGGGAATAAAGGATGGAGAAAGATCTGGGGGTCACTAGTAGAAGACAGACTGAGCAATAGCATGCAATGTCAAGCTGCAGCTGCTAAAGCCGACAGAATTTTAGCATGCATAAAAAAGGGGATATACTCTAGGGATAAAACTATAATTCTGCCATGTTATAAAACTATTGTTAGGCCACAACTGGAGTATTCTGTACAGTTCTGGACACCAGTCCTCAGAAGGGATGTGTTGGAGCTGGAGAGACCTCAATTATGAGGAACTACTACAAGCACTAAATGTATTCTCGCTGGAGTAGCAACGCTTCAGAGGGGACATGATAGCGATTTACAAATACCTCATTGGTGATCCCAGAATAGGAAGCAAACTATTCAGACTCAGAGGAGTGTAAGAGGACATGGGGCCACACAATGAGATTGGAGGAGAAGCGGTTTAACCTTACACTGCGCAGAGGGTTTTTCACTGTCAGGGCAATAAGGATGTGGAACTCTCTTCCACAATTGGTGGTGGCAGCAGGGAGATATAGTATAGAGATATGGATATAGTAGATAGATATGTTTAAAAGATTCTTGGACGTGTATCTTAAAGAACACAAGATACAGCGAAATGGGGGAGGATTGTAGATGCTGGCACACGTACACCTGCATGTGTTGAACTGGATGGACTATTGTGATTTCAGTGCGCCTTTCACTGGCATTGTTAAATGAACAGATATCAGCAAGCCACACATGAAATCACACTGATAGTTGGCTTTGAAGTCACACTGAAGTAGCTTGACTTCAAAGTCTCACTGGTGTGAACCAGGGCTTAAAAACTAAGGATGGGCTCGGGCGTGTTCGCACGTGCCCGTCAGGAAGTGAACCCTGGCCCAGGTTCTGTCTTCATCAGTTTTGATAAATGTGCGCCATTTTCCATTTGTCCCACGGTAGTGCAACAAATAGCAGAACTTGCAACAAAATCATGTAAAGGTCAGTATGATGTATATGGATGTGTTACAGAATTGCCTCAGACAGAATTTGATCTACAGCATAATTTACCCCTAAAAAAAGTATGGTACAAAAGAACTACCTAAATTTGTTGCACATGTCAGAAATGGCAAGAAAAACTGGCCATAAAGCAATACAAGTTTCAAAAAATGCTTTACTGAACCCTCAGTGTACTCTACTGTTTCTCCTAATGCACTCTCAGCTGTAGGTCATCGTACTCTGTAGGCGCCAATGGTGCATGCGCAGTAATGAACAGAATGTTGGCTGCACTGCTGTTACTATGGCTACCAGACATTGAATAGCTGCTGTCTGCTATCAAGGTCTTTTTTGTAAGAAGTATATTTAATGTGGAGGGTTAAGAGGGCATATTTAATTTTTTACAACAAAACCACGCTTACCCATTAGGCTGGAAATGCTAAATTGCATTTCATGATAAACAGAAGACCACTACAGAAAGTATTTTAAAATATATTAAAAATATGTAACAGGCAAATAAAAATGGAAGTCTCCCAAAACTTTCACGTAAATGCTACAATAATAATGCAAAAATATGTATTTGCTGAAAATCCGGATTAAGGATATTATTATTATATCTTTCCTTATTAAGAAATTATATAAATCACAAAATATCATGCATTAAGAGTTTGTGAAGAAATTTATAATCAATAATAAATTCTACAGACAATATTTATCTTAACCACTCCCCATCCGCGCTATAGCCGAAAGACGGCTACAGCGCCTACCTCAATTGCCAGGTGGGCGTCCATAAAACATCCTCCCATGCATGAGCCACCTTCGTGCCCCCTGAGGGACGCGCGCAGCTCACTCTGTGATCACCGAGTCAACGATACTCGGCTGATCACAGATCGGTAAAAGAGGCCGATCCCGGCCCCTTACCACATGATCAACTCTCAACCAATGACAGCTGATCATGTTATGTAAATAAAGGATCGTATTCGGCCAAAAATCCGTATTTTTTGCTGTCAGCATGAGGGGAAAAAAAAGCCGACCACCGGCTGAGGACAGAGGGACATTGGTCCCATATACGGAGAAGCACTGATGCTATGCAGTACAATCTAGTGTCATCTACCAGTGCCCACATGTGCCACCTACAGGTGCCCAGCATTTTTTTTTTTTAGTAAAAAATAAACCCAGCAGTGATTAAATACCACCAAAAGAAAGCTCTTTTTCTAATGAAAAAAAATGCTAAAAATTCAATTTGGGTACAGTGTTGCATGACTGCCCAATTCTCATTCTAAGTGTGACAGCGCTGAAAACTGGTCTGGGCAGGAGGGGGGTTTAAGTGCAAGTGGTTAAGCAAGACTGCTTAAACAGACTAGAAGGTATTTGTAAACTGCCATCATGTTTTCAAATAAACATCTAAAATATAGACATCCTACATATATAAAACATTAGGAGTGGTATATATGTATTCAACTACACCATATTTAATTAACAAGTATTTCTCACTTTGAACAATTTTGTTAGATTTGAGCCATTTTGATTTTAAACATATTCAGATCAGCATCACAGCATTATGCATTTCAGTCACACGTATTTAGACATAAATTTCCTGTTTGCTAATAAAAATTCTACATTGATGTACCCTGACTTGGCATTAATCTAATAGTAGGCTATTCAAGATAATGTCACTTGTGAAGTCATTCATGTAGTGTGAAAAGTGGAGATGCTAAGTGACAGTTCAGCTGGTAGTGCTCAACCCCATAGCTATCGTCTTTGACTTGTCATTAATGCTTCAGGAGACTACACTACCTATAGATGCCACAGAGGAAGAGCGCTGGTCTCTGAAGAATACACTTCCCAGTGTGTATATGGGGCTTATAATGTGCCTTCAAGCACTTTGAGAAGGATGTGCATCATGAGATTGAGATATATATATATATATATATATATATATATATATATATACACACATACTGTATATACAGAACATGCCTTGTCAATGCATTTTATCTGTCTGTGTGGCAAGAGAATACATTCATTATAAGAACCTCCTTACAGGATGTAATAAAAGGTCTAATCGCAATTCTTAGCATAATCCGTGGTAGCAATTTATATAATTTAAGTCTTTTTTCATACTAATTTGACGTACTGCTGAGGGTCAATGCATGCTTCCCATTCTTATCCAGTCCTGGCACACTAAGAGGCACCTTGCCAAGATGTCCATCAAATCAAATAAGAATCACACTACAAATGATGCATTTACTACTTTCTTTTAGAGCAGCACACTAACAGTCATTATTATACACTTTATTACATAACAAAGTATATCTTATTATGTTTGATAAGCCTTAAACCCTGCATTATGTTCACAATTCCATAGAACCTTGTATAAAATAATTGTCTGTACAAAATATGTACAGTATTTGGCTGAAAACATTTACTAAAACTGGAGACTGAAAAACCTGGTGCACCTGTATATGGTAGCCAGCATTCAGCTTCTACCTTCAACTTGTTCAATTAAGCTTTGACAAAAAAAAAAAAATGAAAGCTGATTGGTTGTTTTTGCAGAGCTACACCAGATTTTGCACTCTCCAGTTTTAGTAAATCAAGCCCTAGGTGTCTGCTATATGGTTAAGATTCAGTGTTTCTCTTACACTAATGTGTATCACTCTCTAGTGTACTACTAGCGGTAGTGCAGGTAAAACCATAGTCTGGCCCAGGGCTAAGCCTGAGCCATGGAATCTGAGTCAGGGTTATCAGAGTTAGGGCTGGGTGAGTCATCAAAGCAGCTCTCTGGTGACTCCCTGATTCTAGGATGTTGGGAGAATACTCTAGAAATTAATTGGCGGAGGCTAGTAGGGTTGTCTTGGTCACCAATGGCGACCAGAAATCGCTTCCTGGGGAGCAGCAGCCGTCCCCTCACTATCTAACCGCATCTCCAAGCCATTCTCTGCCTAAGCTGACAGTTGTTAAATAAAAAAAAAAAAAGAAAATCCAGGCAGTCTGCCAACACCGTTGATAACTCTAAACACAGAAGATAAAAAACATACAATGTATCTTTTCATTGTTTTAGATCAAAAGAATTTATTCAGTCTCTAGCTAAGGGAAGTTTAACCACTTAAAGACTAAACCTTTTCTGACATATGTTGCTTATAAGTAAAAAAAAAAAGTATTTTCTGCTAAAAAATGACTTAGAACCCCCAAACATTATATATTTTTTTAGCAGAGACCCAAGAGAATAAAATAGTGGTTGTTGCAATATTTTATGTCACACAGTATTTGCACAGCGGTCTTTCAAACACATTTTTTTTTTTTTTAAAAATACACTTTTAATGATTTAAAAAAGAACTAAACAGTAAAGTTAGCCCATTTTTTTTGTATAATTTGAAAGATGATGTTACACCTCGAGAATTGTGATCTTTATTCTAAGCAACAAAATTGTGATAAAGCCCTGTGTACCATCAACCATTACCACTCTTTGTGCAGCTGGGCTCCAGGATTTCATGGTGACTGGAAACCCACCAGATCAATGAATAGTCACCATGGGGGACACACGTAGGCAGGAAGTGGCTGCAAAGAGGCAGAAGCAGATCAGCAGCACTGGAATACTGCTTTCATCCTTTTTTTTGTATTTTATTTAAAGTGTCACTAAGGCTTCATTTAGATGTACAGTAGGGACATGTTTTTGCAACCCTTAAGCTGCATTAGGCAGCAGATGAGGACGTTTTACATGCTGCAGCCATGATACATTCGGCATAATAAAAAGTTTCCCCCATAACAGGGTTTTCAGTGTCACTCTTTCTGGCCAGCCTATAACCCTGATGTAACGGTGTTACGTTGGAGTTATTGACTGGTTGCTCTGCTGTAACTTAGGGGGGTGCAAATGACTTGCCTTACCCAGGCTACTGGCATCACACACTACGCTAAAAAAACTGGCTCCTAACTCTTAGCTGGCTCCTAGATTCAAAGCCAATCCCTAAGAAGTGGGCCTGGCAGGGAACTAAGGAGCACTTAAATAGACATGTGCCATGCCAGCCGGGAATTCAGGTGGAAGATGGAAAAGCAGTGCCTAGGTAGTCTGTCGGTGGCCCTCGAGGGACCCCTGCAGGGGAGGGGCTCTACCTCAGGCCAGAGCTCGGGTGGATGGCCTAGAACAGGGATGGCGAACCTTGGCACCCCAGATGTTTTGGTACTACATTTTCCATGATGCTCATGCACTCTGCAGTGTAGTTGAGCATCATGGGAAATGTAGTTCCAAAACATCTGGGGTGCCAAGGTTCACCATCACTGGCCTAGAAGTATCCTACCGCAGGAGGCAGTTGGAGGAAAGCTTTCCAAAGAGGCAGCAGGAGCAAAGAGAGACAGTGTCTCCTGACATGTTCAACTCCTACGGGGGTAGTGCTGCAAATCTCTAAAATATAATTGTACTATTTTAACCACTTGCCGCCAAATCACGTACCTGTACGTCATTGACTTAAAGTGGTTGTGTTGGAGCGATGCCTCCAGGCATCGCCCCGGTACCATTTTTTAGAGCAGATGGTAGGCTTTCTTGTAATATTAACCAATGCAACTAACAGACGCTCGGTTGTTATTACAAGCAGTGGGAGGGGACGTCTCCCCCCCCCCC
>BLSH010278153.1:199082-222742 GCA_018402905.1 Glandirana rugosa | reverse complement strand
TATATATATGTATATATATATATTTTATATATATATATATATTTTATATATATAAAAAAGGCCATTTCCAAATTCCTACCTTTCACAAAAAAGCATGGCATCAGAACAGTGTTTCTTGCACCAGCTGGATGTATCACTCCCCGACAGGGGAGCTCTCAACTGTGTCTCCAGACAGACCTATATGGGGAGATGGACCTGCACCTGTGTAATCAAACATGTGCCGCATCTACAATCAATCCCATACACGCAAGAGGCCAAGATCATGGGCTTCCTGTTGGCCCCGACGTTCTACTTTCACAGCGCATGTGTGAAACGTAATTGCGTTACGTCATGACATCATCCTTCCACTCTGTACACCCGGAAGTGAGGTCACCTCCGGACACCTACACCCAGAAGTGTGCATCACATCATCTAAGTATTCATAGGACACCCACTGGATACCACAATGCCTGGAAATAGCGGGGCCTCCCGCTAGCCCAGACATCGGTGATCCACTTAAGGCCCACCCTAGTCAGGGTTACCCCCGCCTAAGTGGGGCATTGTGTGCTGGGTTAGATCTACCTAGCATCACCATGCTGACACCCAATAGTACTACATAAAGGAAAAAAGACTTACAACATAGGTAATAGTACAATCAACAAAACTGTTTTACAAAAAATAAACAATTATAAATCTAACCAAATTTATCCCTCTAATTTATTATTTTCAAAGGGATATTAAGCCTGGGTTCACACCTATGCAAATTGGATGTGGCTTACACCGCATCCAAATCAATTGCATGACACTTAAAAACACATTGTTTTCAATGTGTCAGGTTCACATAGGTGCGGTGCATTCGCAGTCCGCATTGCACAGAAAACGTGTGCGTTTTCTGTGCAATGCGGTGTGAATTCCCAGGTCATTCAATGGGAGCGCATCTGACCCGCAGATGTGTTCAGCATTGAACGGCAATTTTACAGGGATCTTTCCCCTCCTCACTGCACCTCCCCCCCCCCCTGAGCAGCTGATGCGCTGCAAGAATGGACAGGAGCCACGGAACGGCTGCTCTACCCCTTCTCAGCAGCAAACAGGCTGGAATTTGCACCGCAATGGTGTGAATCCAGCCTTACTGCTATTTTGAACTGTCAAGCCAACATCATTAGATTATCAACCAATGAGAGACAGAAATACCAAACAAAAAGAGGCAGTTTATTTGAAGCCTCTCGTTTGTCATTTCTCCAAGACTTAACCTACCCCAGCTGTATAACATCAGGGGTACTGGTCTTAACCAGAAACAAATATTGCAAACTGTATTTTGAACAAAAAGAGAAGCAGGCACAAAAATGGCCTGAATCCCATGTTATTATTATTATTATTATTATTATTATTATACAGGATTTATATAGCGCTGACAGTTTGCGCAGCGCTTTACAATATTAGGGCAGACAGTACAAATTACAATACAATTCAATACAGGAGGAATCAGAGGACCCTGCTCGTTAGAGCTTACAATCTAGGAGGGAGGGTTAAATGATACAAAAGGGCAGTAAACTGTGGGGGATGAGCTGATTGAGAAAAAAGGAGTGTAGTTATTAGGTGGTGGCAGGATAGGCTTCCCTGAAGAGAAAAGTTTTCAGGGATCGCTTGAAGGTGGATAGATTTGGGGCCATTCTGACCAATTGGGGTAGGGAGTTCCTGAGGATGGGAGAGGCTCGTGAGAAGTCTTGGAGGCGAGTATGAGAGGAGGTGATGAGGGAGCTGGAGAGCAGGAGGTCTTGGGAGGAGCGAAGAGGACGGTTAGGTTGGTATTTTGAGACAAGGTTGGTGATGTAGCTGGGAGCAGAGTTGTGGATGGCTTTGTAGCTGATTGTTAGTATTTTAAATTGAATTCGTTGGGCGAGTGGCAGCCAATGGAGGGATTGGCAGAGGGGGGTGGCAGACGTTGAGCAGTTTGTAAGGTGGATGAGTCTGGCAGCGGCATTCATGATGGACTGGAGAGGGGCTAGTCTATTTAAAGGTAGACCAGTGAGGAGGGAGTTGCAGTAGTCGAGACGAGAGATGACCAGGGAGTGAATCAGGAGCTTTGTCTTTTCATTGGTTAGGAAGGGACTATTTTAGAGATGTTGCGGAGATTGAGACGGCAAGCCTTAGAAAGTGATTGTATGTGGGGCCAAAAGGAGAGTTCAGAGTCCAGGATTACACCAAGCACCCTGACATGTGGGGATGGGTGGATGGTTGTGCCATTGCTCTTGACAGAGAAGTTGGGGGAACTGGAACGTGGGGGAGGAAATATTATGAGTTCAGTTTTGGACAAGTTGAGTTTAAGAAAGTGGTGGGACATCCAGGCAGATAAGTCTGTTAATACGTGAGGAGACTGTTACTTTCAGTTCTCATCAAATCAAAAAAGGACCCAAATTTCCCATATTCCTCTAGTCTATTTTCCCTGAGCTGAAGCCCTCTAAAAGGGGTCTAAAGCTCTCTTTTTCATTTATGCCTGGTGGGATTGTTGCTTTTAAGCAACTGATCCAACACATTTCGAGCTGTAACAAATGATTTGTTCCAATCTCCTCCTCTTTGTGGCACATGTACGCTATCCAATGATACAAATTTTATTTGTGGTATTATATAATTATGAATTTCTTGCTACATGTCTTCCTACAGGTAGGTACAGATCTCCCACCTGCATACTATGCACGTGTTTGAATATTCTTTTCTACCACTGTTGTTTAGACTTACCTATGTAAAAGGAGCCATGCTCACATTGAATTAAGTAAACAATTCCACTTGTATTACTATTCGCAAAATGTTTTGGCCTAAATAGTTCTCCGCTCAGTAATCTAAACTCCCTTTGTTTTTTTTTACATAGGGGCAATAAGAACAATTGAACAATAGCCGCAGGGAAAAGTACCCAAATCGCGGCATGGATCATCCCTCCTGTCCCCCTTATATTCACTCTGAATTAGAGGGTCTTTGATAGATGTTGCCCTTCTATGTGTTATTGATGGGTTGGGTGTAATACATTTCCTAATACTGGGGTCGTCATTTGAATATAAGTTTTTCTCTTATTTTTTGATTAGCCCGATGAAAGGCTTTCCCGAGTGTGGTTTTTGAATAACCACTTTCTAGGAGTCTCAGTTAAATTTTTCTGCCTCCTTTTGAAAGTCTACCATACTTGAACAGTTTCTTCTGATGTGAAGATACTGGCTAGAAGGGCTTGATTTTTTAAGGAAAGTTGGATGAAAGCTATTTGAATGCAAGATTGCGTTACCTGCAGTCTCTTTTCTATAAAGTTTCGTTGTCAGTTGTCCATTTTCTTTTTTGTTTACGATGACATCCAGGAAATTTACCTCATGTTGGTGAAAATTCATAGTGAAGAATAGATTAAAACTATTCCTATTCATCAATTCTAAACATTGCATTAGTTGGGGCAAGGGCCCATCCCCTACAAAGATTATATCATCATTAGGCTAACTATGTGGGGTCTCGGATGTTTATCTATATGTTGACGTCATCTTTCAGGGATCGAGTCCTTGCCCGAAATGATCGGTCTCCCTGATGGATTAGTGGCATTTGTGTGAATTTTTGGGAGTGAATACAGGGTCAGAACTTTTGGATGTTTTGTCCTAATATATTGTCATGTTTCTTTAGAGATTGATCCTCTCCTTAGTGCTCAATCATATAAGCTATAAAACTCCTGCTTGAATTTTTTTAGCATTGTGATGGAGATTTGACGATAACAGTCTTTATTTTAAAGTATTTTGTTACACATTGCTTCAAAGGGGTATTATCCATTACAACCACATTTCCCCTTTATGACAGCTTTATAGTGATTGTATTATTTGGTTTCAAATCCTGGAGGGCTTCAGTATTCCGATTTGGAGAGATTTTGTGGCATTTTAATGCCTCAACCCCTTTTGTAGTTTGTATAAGGAAGAAAGTTATGTTAGGATTTTTGTTAATGGGAGGATATATTGATATTTTTACGTATTAAATCTTTTTCAATTGGTTTTGTATGCAGGGGCTCCTCTAAAAGTGTTTCTAAGTCAATTCGGTCAATCAAATCCACAGGCTGACTTTCCTCAGATAGAATGGTTAAATCCCTGAGAGCCGTTGAATATTGTGACCAAGCCTCATCTTCCTCTGTCTTTCCTTTAGCATACAATTTTTTTAATAGCAGTTTCCTTGAAAATAAGTTGAGGTCTTTTATGACCCCAAATGTGTTAGTTGTTTGATTCGGGCAAAAAGATAATGCAAGAGAAAACTCTGGACTCCTCTTCAGAAAGTTTGTGGGAGGATACATTTATTACATCCTCCTTGGGTGTATTTTTTATCATGTACTGTGCGATCACTTTGTTGGTGTTGGGTGACATTGTTCTTTTTGTCTAAAAAAAACATTATCTCTAGGTGTTATAGGAATGGCACCACTACTTGCACCTCCTTTGTGTGTGTTGCCCTGATTTTTCTGTGACTGTGGTTGTTTATTGATGGTAGTGCCTGAATGGGCCCCACCACTGTTACCTCCCGTGGATGTGTCTGAATCTTGTGAATCAATTGTGCGTTGCATGTTGAATCATACCTTCACCATGTGAGAGTCTGAAGCGGGGACCCTTTATTTGTTTAGGGTCCTTGTTTGCCTGAGAGGAAGATGGTGAATTAGGTACAGATTTGCCATTGCCCATCTTTCTCCCAGCTTGTTGACCCCTCTTTCTCATTCTTGTCCCATTTTGCCATCTATAGGCTCTACCTTCTGAGAATGCCATTTTGTCCCTCCAGAGTTTTTCCTCTTTTTTTTTGTAGTATTTGTTCATTATATGCATCTAGATGCTCTTTTAATTTTTTTCTCTAGATCAATATATAATTTGTTGGCCTTTAAGGGGGCTATGTTCATAGATTACACTTATATCCTTGTCTAATGAATTAATTTGCGGTTTGCATCAGAAAAAGCATCATATTTTTAGAACAATCCTTTAGGTTATTTTCCCATTCTTTCTTCCCTGCCTCACGGATGTTGTCCAGGGTGGGAAAAATTTGAACTCTTAGACCTATGGGGTTAATCTCCTCCCGAACATACCTCTCAAAAGGTGTCTAGATGCCAAAATAAGGCCGATTTCCTTTCTAGAACTCTCCTTGAATTAAAGAATAAAGACGAAAGCTCTGACTCTGTTGGTTCCTTTTTCCTAAAGTCTGATTTGTAACCCAACATGAGATTCTCCCATTCCTTACACTGCTAAACTCCCATTATCAAGCTCAGCTTACACAGTATGGACAATAAGAGAAAAACAAAAAAACTAATTTCTATATTCTTGACTATTTATAAGAAATTTGGTTAGATTGATTCAGCACTGCATGAAAATTTTGAGATTTAGGTGTGTTATCCACCTTGTACATTTGAATGCAATATTAGGTTCAGTTTACAGTGTCCAAGTGCAGGAGGATTTCTTCCTTTTGCTCCAGAATACAGCCTGATATGTATATGGGGGGGATCATCTAATCCCTGTATATATTGTCTTTAAATCTAATGTGATCTTGTTGGATGTCTTCCTATGTGCCCCTTTGAATGGGAAACCACAGAGCTCTACAGGGAATCTGACACAGTTTCAATGTTTGTAAGTATGGATGTATGACAACTATTGATGTAATGCAACATATGATACATGGATGTAAAAACATGTATTATGGTAGAATTTTCTAAATTCAGAGTAGTGATTTACATCCCTGAGGAAGATAACCGAAACGGCATTGGATCGCCCACTCCATGTATTTGCAGTTACTGAACCTTGGATCATACAGCTACTCTCATGGGTCTGGGTATCACTACTTCTCATATGTTTTGTGAATATCTTTGCATACAGTGGTTGGTTTTAAACATGTCCCTCATGTGAGGAGCTTTTTAAGATACAATAATAAAATTAACATTTTATACTAGTATGTTTTGTTATTCTGGTTGCCTTTATACAAATTACAGGGATGATGGCAACCCACATCTACTGTAGGCACGAAATCGGAAAATGCAGGGGCACTTTCATAAAATAATGACAATAATTAAATACATCTGTGTGAGGAATGCGGGTATCAGATCATTGCCCTCCTCACTGACTGGTGACCGAGGACCCCCCTAATCTCACAACGCGCTTGTCAATAACATAACAATACCACTTTCAGCTGCTTCTAGCACAAAGATTTTCCAGCTTGCGGGATCACCATCTAGGTGCTAGCCGCCTGAGAGCGATTGTTACCGGGCTAATTCAAGCAATTAACCCTTTCAGTGCCACCACTTCTGGATGCCGGCCAGAAGATCCGGATTTTAGAAATACCACTTATGATTTTAGAATAAATCACCTTTAACACATGCTGTCACCACAGACAGGAATATTCAGATGATTTATCCTAAACAGTAGCGCTCTTCAAAGCCACAGGTTCGTTAAAGCTTGCATTAAGAGCTTTAGGGACAAGAATAACACTTTTCAGAATATGGTTTAATAACGAAAAGGTCAAAATTGGTGCGGATAAAATATTTACAGAAAAATGGTGTTACAAAGCAATTAGAGAAATAATATACAGCAGCAAAGAGTAAACACGGAATGGAAGGGGAGAAAGATACTTGCAGTTAAATCTTCGTGATTGATCAGAGATTGGTCAATGAGTCCACAGGTTCTCAGATGGTTGTTCTTTGATGGTAAGGTGGGAACTGAGCACTGTCCGGTCTATTCCCTTTTTCTGTGAAAGCCAAGGGGTGGGGCCATGTGCCCCTGACCACTCACATGGGTAAGGAGGGCCCGTGGGCTGTCCGGGGTGGACCGTGAAATAACAACCCTCCCTGATATGCAATTTGCAGTATAAAAATCATATCTCGGGATCACTGTGCAGACCCAACATTAAGGAATTTGAGGTCAGCATGCACAGTGCATTAAAATAAGTTTAAACGCAACAGAGTTGTCACTTTCCATTACCCTGGGAAGAGGCTAAACTATCAGTGGTTTCCTGTATGATCGGATATATCAATGTTTGGATTAATTTTGTTCAGAATGAATTTCCGCATTTGAATATATACTTTTTATTAAGATGTCACGTTCCTATCTGTAGTTATGAAATATGGGTAAATTTCTACCTTTAAAATTGATTAAGGGTCTCTGGGAAGGTCAGAGCTGCCTTAGGGGGTTTTACGACCCTCATGATCTCCAGGCATCCCGTGCTGTCTCTTAATGGATCTGATATATTTGTTTATGATCAGGCTTAGCAAAACACCTCCAGACCTTTTGGGGCCTGTTACGGTGACCCAGGATTTCCCAAGTTGATGGGAGGGCTAAAGAGGAGTAAGGTCATTGCAGGGTGTTTGTCCTAAGTTAGAACCGTCATGGCTTACACTGCACAAAATGGTTGCAAGTTTTGTGTGTCCCGCACGCGATATCATTACAATGTGCAAATGTAAGAAAGAAAGGTTGGAGGGCAGAGGAGTATTTTCATTTCAAGGGAGAGTTTGTCATGGGCTGCAAAAAAACACCAACTGCATCTAAGGGTCTGAGGGGACTTTTGGAGAGTCTGCTGAAAATCAAGGTCTGTAATTGCAAGCTTCTACTTTGCTACCCTTCTTGTGGATAGGTACAATATTTGCTGTCCGCCAAATATGAACTTTTCCGGTTAATTGTTTAAATTATTTGCTACATCCAGGCCTTCCTCAACATAAGTTTCATATCCACTTTTCATTTTAATGATGCCATTGTTTTTTTTTTCTTTCCAACCCTGAGTTACATAAAAATAAAAGAAAGCCTCTTTTTTTTTTCTAGAGATTTGGTCATTTCCTCCTCTTTCTGTGCTTTGGGAATGTATGTGGTCTCCTTTTTTCTATTTATATGAACTTCGGTGTTTCTTTGAATCTCCCATGCGGATTTTTTCCCCCTTTTACTATCCTACTTAGACAGCTTTCACACTGGGAACAGGCGCTTTTGCACTAAAAATAGCACCTGAAAAGTGCCTGAAAACAACCTCCCATTCACACTGGGTCAGTGCGCTTGCCGGGCGGTCAAAAAAGTCCTGCAATCAGCATCTTTGGGGCATGTTTTGAACTCTTTAAATAGTGCTTCAAAAACGCCACTGCCCATTGAAACGAATGGGCAGCGCTTCCAAAGCGCCGCAAAAAAAAAGGGTCCCCGCTAGCGCCTATAAAGCGCCGCTAAAATGCAACAGCGCTTTAGTCGCAGTTTTTGCAGCGCCTCAGTGCGAAAGGGGTCTTACCTCTTTATGGAGCCATATTGTTGTTTTCTTCCATTTACTTTTACTAGTGTGCCTGACATATAACCTAGCTGCCTCCAGGATGGTAGACTTTATCAGTGCCCACTGATTGTTTACGCCTGTCGTTTTACTCCAATATTTTAATTAATTCTTTAGGAATTTCCCCATTTCAGCAAAAAATTTGTCCTTTTTAAATCCAAATATGTAGTTTTTACATCTGATTTTTCATTTCTAGTTTTAATACCAAGCCCAGGACATTGGTGATCACTAGAACCCAAATTTTCTCACACCATGGCATCAGACATTTCATCCCCATTTGTCAGTACTAGGTCTAGAATATGATCACCTCAGGTCAGGTCTTTCTTGCTCCCACTTGTTATTGAGGTTTGAGAATTCCAGTTAACATCAGGTTGTTGAAGTCAACCATAACTAACCTACCCCTTCATTGACAATTGAGTTATCTTGTCAATATCCACTACATATCAAATATATCATTTGTTTTTATTTTTACACATATGGCAGCTCCACCTTCCCTCTTTCCTATTCTGTCTTTTCTCTATATTGTGTACCCTGGTATAGTAATTTATCAGTCATTTGAATCATTGAACCATGTCTCTGTAATTACAACAAAGTCCAAGCTGGACATATGAGCTGTCAGCTCACAAAGCTTGTTGCTTAATCTACAAGCACATGGCGTGACAATCCCTGCTATCTACTACTGTATTTTTAGCACCAGAAATATTAGTTCACATCAGATGTCCTGGGGTGCATTTGCAAGCGCATTCCCAATGCATTGCAACCAAAAATGAATGGTTTCCTATGAATGCAGTTCACTGCTGTGAGCCCCTCTAGCGTCGCTCCCCAGCCCGAGAGACTGGCGTCTGTGGTCAGTACTCTCCAAGACACCGGGAGGAAGGATCTTCCCTTTTGCAGGTTCTGGTCCTGCAACCACCAGCTTAGGCTTAAGCGCGCATGGGGAGATAAGGACATGGGGTAATCTAGGGATTGTGCTCTCCTGTTCCAAGCCAACAAGACGCTTTGTTGTATTAGCTTGGAATGGAATGGAGTGTAGGGAACAGTCTCAAAGGAGTACACCATCCTTCCCAGAAGACTCATACAGAGCCAAATGGAGGGTTGCCTGGTGCCCCTAACCTGACGCACCTGATCCTTCAGGGCACAAATCTTTATGGGTGGCAGAAATACCCTTGTCTGGACCGTATCAAGGATCAGACCTAGATACTTGAGACTCTGAGCTGGTCTCAAGGCTGACTTTTTGGCACTTATGACCCAGCCCAGGTTTTCTAAATACTGCACAGTGCAGGCTGTGTTCCAGGGCCTGTAGTGAGTGATCTCTGAGCAGGAGGTCATCCAAGTATTCGAGCACCAAGATCCCCTGGGCCCTTAAAAGACCCAGTACTGGTGCTAGGATCTTTGTAAACACCCGGGGTGCTGTGGCAAGCCCAAAGGGCAGTGCCACAAACTGAAAATTACGTTCCTCTACTGCAAATCGCAGGAACCTCTGCTGAGGTTGAAAGATAGGTACATGTAAATACACGTCCTTGGTATCGATGGAGGCTAAAAAGTCTCCCATCTATAGCAAGGCTACTACCGAGTGGACTGACTCCATCCGGAAGGATTGGATTAACAGATGTTGGTTCAGGGATCTTAGGTCCAAGATTGGTCTTATGTCTCCATTTGGTTTTAGAACCGTGAGCAGGTTTGAATAAAACCTTGTGTCCCTTTCAGACACAGGAACCTGTATGATCACTCCCTGATTCACTAGCTGCTCTAGTGCTTGAAACAAATAAGTTTCTCTTTGGAGGATCCACAGAAATGCTGTATCTTAGAAAGCTCTGAGGAGGAAACCTCTAATACCAGCTTGTAACCGCGGGAAAATGTTGGTGTGACCCACTCATCCCATACCACTTTTCTTCAAATGTCCGCAAATTGAAGCAGCCTTCCCCCCACCCAATAGAGTGGGGGGCATCCCCTCAAAAGGAGGGCTTGGGGCCAGGTTTAGAAAAATTCTGGACCCAGGGTTTTTTCTGGCCCTGTGGCTTGCCCCTGGCTCTAATGCCCTGTTGGCAGCTGAACTGCCTTGGCGCTGAAAAACCTGAGGAAATGCTAGAAGTTTTAAACGAGGGGCGATTGGTCCTTCTCTTCACAGGAAGTAGAGAACGCTTCTCTCCGGAAATTTTTTGAATATATTTGTCCAGATCATCACCAAACATTCCCCAGGGGAACTCTGCCAATAACTTTTTACAAGGAAGCTCGGCTGACCAGTTCTTAAGCCACACAAGTCTGCACATGTGTACAGACAGGAGAGCCAAGCGAGAAACTTACTGTATAAAATCCTTTAAAGGCATCAACAGCAAAACACAGTGCTCAAGGAATATCTGCCCTATTTTTAGCAAGATCATACTCCTGGTTAGGCCTGTCAGACCGTCTGACCTGATCCTTTAAGAACTGGCAGACTCCAATTGCTGCGACAGCTGGCTGAATGTCTGAACTGGCCAAAGAAAAGAAAGCCCTTAATAGTGACTCCAGTTTTTTGTCAAGGGGGTCTTTTAAGCCCTGTGCGTTATCCACTGGACAAGTTAAGTGCTTGTTTAAGGAAGAGACTGCCGCATCTATGGCTGACATGCTTCATTTCTTAATTAACTTTTCCTCCATTGCATATAAAAGGGAAAAGTTCTTAGGAGGAATGAATATCCTATCAGGATGTTCCCAATTAACATACACCTCCTGTTCCAAAAGCGGGTGCAAGTGGAAAGCCTGTTCAGCCTGCGGAGGCTTCAGAGACCCCAAAGGACAAGGGAAGCTCAGAAAACTCTGCAGGAGGTAAATTAAAGGCAGAAAGAATCATCTCGGTAAGAGTCTGGATCAAATGCCTCTGCGGCAGAGGCAGATACCATCTGGACATCTTCTGGCCCAGATTTCTAAGTCCTTAACATATAGCTCTAACATATAGCTCTTCCCCTTTCTCAACCCAATTCTGCTCCAAATTAGGAGGCTCAGAGGAGGGGGATCTGCCATGCTTCTTACCACCCTGTGGGATGGAGGCAATCATGACAGCAACCCTGTGCTCTAACCCCGGCTAGGGTTGAGGACAGTTCATCCCTGGTGATAAAGGCTGAAGCAGCAGCGCTGACTGTAGGAACAATACCAGACAGGTGCAGCGGCTCAGATTGCCTTTGGTCTCTCAGGGGATACAACACTAGGGTTTCGACTAGGCTCCTCAGGAGCTACTGACGACACAGGTGTGCCCTTCTCTGTAGTGTTAGCCCCGCTCCTTGTTTTGAAGACATTGTAAGCCACAAAAAGGGAGTACCTGAGTTTAGTATTTTACCCCACAAGGGAGACACTTTAATAGGGCTTGTCATGAAACCACAGCAAACATTCATGTCTTATCTGTTGCCTACCATTGCTGCATGTGTCCAGGTAAAGGCCAAGCCTCCCTCACCTGCGTGCTTTAGTAGGCCCTTCAAAGCTGGTCTCCACCCCAAGCCTTAATTGGAAACAGGATATAACACCTGGCAGTGCAAGGCTGCATTGCTGATCAATGTTTGTCTGTGTTTGGCTTGTGTGTGTGTGGTTGTCTCCTTCGTTTGCTCTGAGTCTTATCCGTGTACCGATCTATCCCTTCCTGCCTGATACCCCGATCTTCAGCTTGTTCTCGGTTTCTCCTGTCTGCTTGTAGACCTGACCCTTCGCTATCCCTCTGACTATTCTTGCTATTCCTGTGCTGCTGCTTCACCTGTAGCCAGTCCGAGCGTGAGCTAGGGGACCCCGGGGGGCCGTGACCTGGATCCAGTTGCAGCCAAATCCATCCTCACCACTAGAGGCTCTGGTAAACACCCACTGGCTCTTAGATTCCACGCCCTGAGGAAACTGATGCACTAGCTCCCTGTGTTTCAGTGTCCGTACTCTAGGGGGCCCTCTCCCCATATCAGCCAGAACTACTTAGCAGCAGTGAGCCATAGGTCCACAAACTTAGCGTGTGCTTCACACTTCAGTGGTGCGATTCACACTCTTGTGGTGCGCATCTGTCACCTGACCCCAGGTGCCGTGACAGGACTCACCAAGCCCCTATACAACAATCCTGCTAAGCACCTTAGCCTGCCAACCAACACCTGATGACTCACGTGACCCGGGTAAGGAGGAATACGTTGCTTTAAAGTGAATGGTACAAAGCCTGCTCTGTGTACCATAGCTGTCCCCAGGAAGCGCCGCATGTCAGCCATTTATTGTTTAAATAAGATGGCCGTGTTCTGGGACGCTCTGACCATGCGTGCAGAGCGGTCAAGGCGGACATGCTCGGCTGTACACACGCACAAAGCAAATCTTTGTGCGCCATCTTAGAGCTACGGTGCATGGGTGGTTCAGTGTACACACAACGTACTGTGTGGCAAAGCCGCGTGCCCTATGGCTCCCCAATAGCCATGAACGATTGTGCACTATGGCAAACCAAGATACGCAATGGCGCACCTCTATGTGTGGACTCTCTATAAGATAAAACAGCAAAAGACAACAGGAAAAAGGTACTCCGATCCAAACACCAGCAGTTAGCCTAAACTCCCCCCTGCGGTCACCACTACACAGGTGTCCAGCCTTAGCTAGACTGATAGATTGTTACACACATGGGGCACCCCACAATAAGTAAATAAGGGGGGTTTCACTTACCTGTCCAGGCGCAGGGCAACCTTAGAAACTAAGAGCCCAATCTTCATCCATCACAGCGGGTTCCGTCAGTTGGGGGACCTTCAAGGACTGTGTACTCCTTTCATGTTTTAAGGTCCACTCCCTTGGACCTGTACAGCACCCTGCAGGAATGTCTTAGCTCTGTGGTGTCCAGCATTCCACTATGCAGGGTCCAGCGCCCTGAGGTCGCATTACAGGCAAAAACTTGCAGGATCCTTGCATCTTCTTTGCGAGGGTCGGGTAACTTTTAGTTAAGCATATAAGCTTTTCTTCAAATGGATCCGTTTGGTCAATCCCTTGATTAATTTAAGAACCAAGCTGGGACTCCACACCTGGAGCTCGAGACAGCTCAAACAAGCCTGCCCATCCACCTTGCAGACACTGGTAAAAAACTGAAGTACATCCTGTATAGGAGGGTTATATAGGGGATTACTTCCTGTCTACCAGTGTCCATTCATCTGGAGATGGAGTATAACCCACTAAGGAATAATAGCCCAACTCCTTGTCCCGTGATGTATGATAAAGAAATAAACCTACATGGGTTATAACCCTTCTTTACTCTATCAAAAATAAAAGGTTGTGCCTATAGTTTTACTTTACCCCATTAGCCAAGTTCTAAGCACAAACCCTCACAATTGTTTCCAACCTGCTGGGGACAGAAATGATCCTCATCAATTAAATCTATGCCCACATTTCTCAGTTTCAGTCAATTACTTGAAAAACTCCTGAATTCCATATTATGAAGCTCAGTGCCAATTTGTGGGGGATGCAGACCATCTCTTTTCTTTTGTAAGGCTCAATAATCAGACCAACTGCTAGCATCAAGATTAACATAACAAAAACATTCAGCTTTGCACCAATCTTTTAACCAAACACTGAACTCTGCTATATTAAGGACTTTTTCTTGTTGTGCATTATAGACAGGTAAGACCCCTGAAAATGTAAGAGTACATCCTAAATGGTCAAGATCCTGATTCAAATTATGAAAACATTTCTGTGCAGAGCTTTTCATCAGGTATAACCACTTTTTAATTTCCAATTGGTTTCCAATCCTCATGCAAACATAAATATAATAAATTTATATATATATATATATATATATATATATATACACACATACACACACACATATACACACGTACACCTATACACACACACACACACAATATTTAAACTAGTATGTCCCTCAAGAAAACACACAATTTTGTAGCTGTACCACCTTTTAATTTTAAAGATCCTGTGCTTTGAGAGGTTTTGGAACGAGAAAGGGGTCTTTTATAGTTTTACAAATTTTCCACTTTGTAATGTGCATGTGAGAAATAGCAAATTGGCTATGCCACCCGATTTACAAAATGGCAGACAGTTCCCAGGAGTGAAGGGGTTATGGATTAGGGTTTTGCCTGGTTAAAATGTTAGGTTTAAATATTTGTTTTTTTTTGTTCAGATTTGGAATAAGTAAGGTAAACATTTAATCAGGAGAAGGAGAAGGGTTGTTTTTCAGTAGTGATAAGTAAGTTGGTATCACATATTTTTGGGCATAATAAAGGTCATTGTGCTGAAAATTGTTGAGCCCAAATATCTCAATGTACTGCAAAATAATATTGCACCATACCTATCAGATTCACACTTCATTGCATTCTCTGTGTAATCAATGACAGAAATAATATATTTTAACGTCCTGAGAGTTTCATAAAAATGTATTTATTCCATATGCCCCCATTGTGTCTAAAGTCTTGCAAGACTTTGGGAACCTGAGTGGCCGAATACGAGAGCAATGACTTGCAGTACACATCATATAATTATTAGATAGCTGGGCTAAGGTATCATTTCATTTCAGCATTCTCTGAAGTTCTAATTAGATTGCCAGCATGGAGCAGCTGAGAGGTAACATGATCATGAAGAAATATATTGCTGACCTCTTTCTGAAAATGCTAGCTTTCTGGCTGTATACTTTAAAGCGGTAGTAAACCGCATCAGAAAAAAAAGGCACCGGGGAAGTCATAATGTGCTAGTATGCATCACATATGCATCTGTCTTTTATTTGGATTTTTTCCCCTCTGTTTTCACCTGGTGATCTCCTGTGTTACTGAGATACCACTCTTGATGAATGAACACAAGAGGCACAGCAGACAGCAGCATTGTCAATCTGAGAGGGAGGGCAGTGTTTATTGGTTTAGCATATTTAAATACACTAACAAATAAAGCTAAACTCCAGCTCACACTTTATAATCGGTTATAGCATTTTTTTTCCTTTTAGTATAAAGGTTTTGCATGAATAAAAAAAATCTGATCATTTTAATTACCCCATCCAGTGTTAAGTGGTTTGTCTCATCCATGAAACTGGAGAGTGTGTGCTTTTGAAATAACTGACTTGCTGGCTGGATCACCAGATGAAAATAGAAGAATTAAAGCTTAAAAATGAAACTAATACAGCAGCCATCACATCTCACAACTGGTAAACTGCAACATAACAAAATGTTTGCTTTTGGATTTAATGCCTGCTTTTTAAAATTTTAGACACCTTTATAGTTGGTCTTTTAGGCCTCATGCACACTGGAAATTAATACAGCTGCTCCTAGAGGCAGGAAAAAAACCCACTGCCAGTGTGTGCAAGAGCAGCAGAATTTGGGCAGAAACAATGCTCGACTCTGATAAATATGCCTAAATGCTAGCACTCGAGCAATAATGAATTTCAATCGCCAGGATAAATTATTATTCTGGTCAATGCAATGAATTAAAACGCCCAAGAGCTTGATGCCTGTAAAATCTCCCAAAAGCTTGTAAAAGCTTTAGACACGTTTAGGCCTCATGCACACTTGACATTATATTATAAAAACGCTAGCAGCTCTGTCACGTTAAAAACTTGAGTTTTTCCACTTTTTTTGCTCAAAACTACTAGTTCTGTGTTTTTTTTTCCAGCCAGAAAACACTGCAAATGAAAAAAAAACACTGATAACAGCCAATGTGTGCAAGGACACATAGGATAACATGCTGGGGAGCTTACTGGCTGTAGAAAAAAATGCCAGAAGCCAAAAACAGCAGCTGTAAAAACTTCCAGTGTCCATGAGGTCTAACAAGCATCAGGCATTTTTTCTGCAAAAACGCTGCTGGCTTCTAGGAGAGTTAAATAAATACATACCTCCCAACATTTTGAGATGGGAATGAGGGACTCCTACTAGCAAATGTATGTATGCATAGGACACGCCCCCTGCCACACCCCCTTAAAGGAGAATTAGCCAAAAAAAGTTATTTCAATCCACAAGGGCTTTTTTGTACCACTATTATTCCTTTATATTGGCTTTTAAAATTTACAAATGCAGCAATTTAGAATTTGGATGAAAGGTTAAGCACTAGGAAACACTTTTTGAAAGATAAAAAGTGCATTTTATACACAACTTTATAGATCAGACCTAAATGAGGGACAAATAAGGGGGAAAGAGGGACAGAGGGACAAATAAGGGGGGCAGAGGGACATTGCTCCAAATCAGGGGCAGTCCCTCAAAATCAGGGACAGTTGGGAGATGTGTAAACGTCTTGTGTGCATGAGGCCTCAGTGTTATTTTTTTCTAACAAATCTGAATACAACTGACATATTTGGCCTGAATCACAAACATTTTATGTAATTACCTTACCCATGGAAAGTCTCAAGGTTCAGTGCTTACACCTAACAGGTTTCTGTGAGCATCTGAAAACAATGAAATGCTATTAAAAAGAAAGGCAAGACATCAAAAAATAGATCTTCTATTTATCTTCCATTCTTTCTGATTGCATTTACTATAATCCAGCACATAAAAACAGAGGCCTGTGCTGAGAGAAATAAATTGGTTGCCAACCTCTCCTTCTGACTGTATGTATGCAGATCAGGGGGTCAAACTTCATTTGCCAAATGCTATTGAAGGTCAATGATCTGGTGAGTTCTAAAATCAGAGACAGACAGGTGACCAACATTTTTAGGTCAACAATGGCAACTTCACGTCTCTCTAAGAAAGAGAGTTAAGGGGAACAGTTGAGATTGCAGCAAGGCCTGGCATAACATAAAATCTTCAATACAACAGTTCATAGTCTTATAGCAGAGCTCTGCACTAGGTTTACTTGGCGTAGCAGTAGTGGCAAACCAATTTACTGTGCTAAACGCCTGTGGACCATAGAAAAAGAAAAAATATCCCATATGGGGACCAGTCCCACTAAGCCACTCCCTTTTCTTGAATCTTGTGGTGAGACTCGCTTCGCTGTTGCCATGTACAATGCAGGACCAGTAGACACAGCCGTTTCATGTAATGATAGCGAGAGTCCGCCCACATTCCAGGGCTATAGTGGGGCCCAGGAAAAATGCAGACTGCTGCAGGATTGAGAGATTAGGTAGGAATGCTTGTGCACTGCACCACCCTAGACTAAAGAAGTATTAAAAAATTAAGTATATGTGGGGGGGGGCAGTTTTGATTGTTTGTATAAACATAGCTGCATTGAACAATAATTACATGAACAGCACCATTGTAGTGGGCTACATCAAACTTCTGAAAAAAGTAGTAGTCCATAGTGTCACATACCTTCTTACAGCCCCACTTGGCGCTTCTAGTCCGCCTTAGCTCTCTCTTCTGCGATCAGAGCATTGAAGAGGGGAGGGGGGCCGAGATCCCCCGCTGACAGGCCGGAGAAGAGGAGGTCATCTGAACCCGCTCAGTGCTTCCACAGACCGCATGAGCTCTCATCCGCACTCCCAGAATTGCAGAGGGAGGGGGGCCGAGATCCCCTGCTGACAGGCCAGAGAAGAGGAGGTCATCTGAACCCACTCAGTGCTTCCACAGACCGAATGAGCTCTCATCCACACTCCCAGAATTGCAGAGGGAGGGGGGCCGAGATCCCCCGCTGGCAGGCCGGAGAAGAGGAGGTCATCTGAACCCGCTCAGTGCTTCCACAGACCGCATGAGCTCTCATCCGTACTCCCAGAATTGCAGAGGGAGGGGGGCCGAGATCCCCTGCTGACAAGCAGGTGAAGAGGAGGAGATCAGCTGAGTCCTGAGCGGCGCTGAACGGAAGGTACCCGACTACAGATTAGACCACAGAAACACACAGTCTACACCATGCAATACCGTAACATTGAGGGTTCTAGCAGTTCACAACCACTTTAAACTAGGGCTTATTTTCAGGGTAGGGTTTATATTGCAGCCCTCCTCTAATATCACACTAGGTCTTATTTTTACGGTAGGTCTTATTTTCGGGAAAACGCGGTAACTTTGCTCGCATGACCAAACATGTTAGTTTTACTGTAGTGGGTCCCTGCTGGTGTTTCTCATACACCTGTAGTTAAATGCACTGTTAAGCAGGAAGGAGCTAGGTAAATAATAAACATGACTTATTACAAATGTTAGGTGCCTTGGCCGATGTTTGAAGTTTGACTCCACTCCAGCACCATAGGGCAGATTATGATACTATTACTGTTTTTGTATATCCTGTCATCAGAGTAGCTCAGTGTCATCAGAGGATCAGGATTTTTTATTTCCATACACTGTATAAGCAATAGTTTTAGCTGTCATGAACAGGTTAACAGCTTGCCTATGGTTGTGATCTGTGATTGATTACAGCTAATCAGATGGTACAGGTAGCCAGGTACCATGTGATTGCTTTGGGCCAATCACAGATCACAACCTTAAAAAAGTTGTTCATGAATGGAAATCCAATTATGACAGTTTGTTTACATTGTTAAGTGATCACTATGACCAGTCACGTGATTCCTGGTACCCCGTTACTGATGATTGTAATCTGCTGTGTGTGGACACATCAGTCATAGAAGTGGCACGCAGCGAGTCCCTAACTCAGAACAGGCTGGATCATGTACAGGTACGGGATACAGCCAGCCCGTGCTAACCGCCTGCAATAACTGTACTGCAGGCGGTCTGTAAGCAGTTAAAGTTGAATGCCAGCCTAAACCTAACTAGCCTTACAAATGGGTGTAAAAGGGTGTAATATGTAACATGCTCCTATCACCCGTCTCCCACCGCCAGATTCCCCCCTCTCCCTATAAAAAGGGGTTCCTCTCCCCACACCCACTATCACATTTTGAAAATGGAGCAGTTGTGTGGGGCTCCTCCCACACAGCCACATCATTAATTTACAGCAATGTGTGAATGAGAAAACTACAAATCCAGTCTGCAAGGGTGTTGATGAGCAACCTCATAGTTCATTCACAAGCCCTGCAGCTTTCAAACTAACAGCCCATACGGGAGTATAGGCAGGAAGATGTTGGGCTTGTCTGCAGGAGCTTGGCATTGCACCACTGATCATGGGTGCAATGCTGTGCAAGTTCCTCTGAAAAAAAAACACATAAATGCACATTATTTTTCCTGCAAAAATATATGCATTTATTTTTTTCACAAAAGGTGAACTTCACCTTTAATTATAAAAAAAAAACAAGGCTTCCTGTGAACTATGAGCCAGTTGAGGGATTGATTCTAAGGTTTGGCTTGTAAAATAATGGATACAGTTAAAGTATCCTGTATAGTACAGGACCAGTGTTGATGTGTATTCATACAATAAAAAACAATATGTCATGCAGAGATGTTTGCAACCAAGCCTATGTGTTTGTTCATGATGAAACCATAAACACAAAATACACAACAGTGGGGCTTATTGTATTTAAATAATGCATATAAGCACAGCATATTACAAAAGCATAAGGTCAGAGTCATGGTATATTCATGTAAGAAATGCCCAATAATCAGCAATATGTATGCAAATTAGGCCTATGCCACAAAGCAGACAATTAGCATAATCACATATTGTAAGTAAAACCTAGTCTCTGGTTACCAATTCATTATACATCTATCCAGTGGAGGAACTCAGGGAACTCCAGGTGATAGAAGTCTAACGTTGAACACACCAACTGGGGTGTATAGTAGATACTGGTAATCCATAAGGGCCTGGTCACGCTGATCAGTTTTTGATGCACTTTTGGTGTTTAACTACTTGCTTACAGGGCACTTATACATACCCCTTTCTGCTCAGGCCAGCTTTCAATGCTGTCGCACTTTGAATGACAATTGCACGGTCATACTACACTGTACCCATATGATATTTTTATCATTTTTTTCACACAAATAGAGATTTCTTTAAATGACATTTAATCACCACTGGGTTTATTTTTTGCTAAACAAAAAAAGACCGAAAATTAAAAAAAAAAAAAAAGATTTTATAGTTTGTTATAAAATTTTGCAAAAAGGTGATTTTTCTCCTTTGCTGATGTGCGCTGATGAGGCTGCACTGATGGGCACGGATAGGCTGCGCTGATAGGTGGCATGAATGAGGAGGCACTGGAGGGCACTGATCAGGAAGCACCGATGAGGCTGCACTGATGGGCACTGGTAGATGGCACTGCTCAGCAGCAATGGCTGACAGTGTGTGGGACCGATGTCCCATCTACACATGCCAGTAATCGGCTTATTTTTTTCCTCCTCACACTGTTAGTGTGAGGAAAAAAAGACAATTACCGCCTTCCATTTAACATCATGTTATCAGCTGTCATGAGCCGAGTCTCCAGGAGGATTGATCCGTGCCTTCCTGAGCCCCCTGTGCCATGCCCTCCTGACCTTCCTGTGCCAGGCCATCCTGACCTCCCCTGTACCATGCCCTCCTGAGACCCCCATCCTGCTCACCCATATCCAATGCCCTACTTTTCCCTTCACACTTCCCTACCTACTACTGACCTGCCTACTACTGACCTCTGTACACCGACCTGCCTACTACTGACCTCTGTACACCGACCTGCCTACTACTGACCTCTGTACACCGACCTGCCTACTACTGACCTCTGCACACTGACCTGCCTACTGCCCTACCTACTACTGACCTCTGCCCTACCTACTGCTGACCTCTGCCCTACCTACTGCTGACCTCTGTACACCGCCCTACCTACTTCTTACACTTGCCAGAACTCAGAGCAGAAAGCCAGGCCTGAAACTAATCAAGCAAGTCAACCTGCAGTACCATCTGTTCTGCCTTCATGATGAATAGCATCAGACTTAAGGGGGTGACTGATTATTCCCCAGTCATTGTGAATGAAAGTGAATGCAGTGTTTCTGGCTGAAGAAAACTTTGAGACCCCTTTCACACTGGGGCCACCTGAGCATTAGCGGTAAAACACCACCAATTTGCGCCGCTTTACCGCTCGTTATAGCGGCTCCATTCTGGCAGCAGCGGTGCACTTTTAACCCCCCCCCCACAAGGGGTTAAAAGTGGCGGTTAGCGGCACTCCCGAAGCGGTGTTCAGGCGCTTCGGGAGCGATGCCCCATTGTTTTCAATGGGCAGGAGCTGTAGAGGAGCGGTGAATACACCTGTAAAGATGCGGCTTGCAGTACTTTTTTTTACCGTCCCGCAAGCGCAACTCCCCAGTGTGAAAGCACTCGGGCTTTCACACTGGGGTGTATTGGGGGGAGTTTTTCAGGTACTTTTCAGTCGCTATTTTTAGCGCAAAAGCGCATGAAAAACGTTCTGGTGTGAAAGGGGTATTAAGGTATTTTTGCAGTGACATTAGATTGATTATATTTTCTACGTTTTCCCCATGTCATCCTTGTCCTTACTTTTCATTGAGGGCTTGCTAGTTAACTTAAAAAAGGGTACAGGGACCCTTGATCTCTAGCATGTTGTACAGGTAGATCTCCACCTCAAAAGGTCCAAGGGTACGCCAAAGGGGACTACAGGGATTTCTTCTGTGCAGTAAAGGTGTGAATGGGTCTTATTCTGGATGCCATTTTACAAGATAAAGCAAGTCTATAAAGAATGTTTATGAGTACCGCGTTACTATTTTTTTAATAAAGGTTATACAGTGGGCATAGAAAAGAATCACCCCCTTTAAAATAATTACATTTTGTTGATTGCAGCCTGAAATTAGGACAGACACTGTTTTTGTTTTATCCAGCTGCAACGTATAACATTCAAGTGAAACATATAACATCAACATGTCAGAAAAATATATAAAAAAAAAAAAAAAATTCAAAAACAGAATCAATGAGCTGGAAAAATGATTAACCCCTCCTAAAAATGACTTGTAAACTCAAATCAGGTGTAAACACCTTCTCAATGGCACACAAAGCCATCTGACTTTCAGCTGTGATCAGCTATGGTCATTTTGATTAGCTCAGCAGCAACACCAAACTTTATGTCTGGTAGAAATCCAATACAACTCACCATCCAAATAACACTATTCCTACAGCAAACATGGAGGTAGTATTATCCTGTTATGGGGTGTTTCTCTGCAACAGGGATTGGAGCACTTACCAGAATAGAAGGACAAAATGGATGGGGCAAAATACTGTCAAATTATTAAGGAAAATCTGCTGACCTCAACCAGAAATGTGTCAATGTTAAAAAAGTTGATTGGGTGGATGCTTTTCGCGGTGCATCGGTGCCATGCACTGTGCCCCCACCGTGACGTAAATTTTGGGGTCAAGGCAGAAGCACATGTTCCATCAGAGCGGACTTAATGGGGAAGGTTTGTCGTTAGAGCCCATCTTCAATGCGACTCCTCCCCGCTACTGTCTAGCAAGCATTAAGCTGGTGTGGAGTTGTGGTTACAGGGCGTATATTAGACACCTCCCTCTCACACATTTCCTTTCAGATGCTTTTGGACATGCTACACTTCAGATGGTGATCATGCCTACATCTAGACACACAAGGTAAATGACATGGGGAGTTCATTATTGTCTTCCTAAGTGTTCTTTTTCTTTTTCCCAGGGCTGTTTTTCTTTGGGTTATCGCAAGTTGGTTTTTCAAATATATTTTTCCATTACGTTTTTTTTTTGTCTTTTCATTATTAGCAACATGTATTTTCCATGTACACTCCTTTATTTGTTACAGACCTTTTGGAGGTCCCTATCCCTTACATCCACTACATCATACTTGGATATCCCACTCTCTCCCTGGAACACTATATGTGTGCCTTGTCTACACACACCTCCATTACCCTCAGCTGCCGGTTGGACAATACTCTCAAGCCGTTGCTCTACAGCAAAGCATGTCGCTTGGTTCGAGCGTTATGTGAGTACTCAGAACTAGAAACCTGGCTGAGGAGGTGAGCAATCACAAAACGCATCGGGCATATAGGATACACTCATGGGTTTTATACCAGAATCCGGTCACATAGGATGTACTTATGGCCCTATACCAGGACCTTTTCACATATAATTGACCATGACCAATTTTTATTCTTCTTATTAGTGCTGTAACAATCAATCAATGTGTTCCTGTTCTTGCAATGTACTGATCGGTTGAAGGCATTTGCATGTATCCAATATGGTTGTGACATAGATTTATATAATATTGATACTGCATAAGTTAACACATTATGCTTTATGTATCTATACAGTCCTGCTCACCATTATTGGCACCCATGAAGTTTATGTACATGTTGTGGAATATCTACTGAAGGAAATGTATCAAATTAACCAACATATTACTACAGATAGCTTGCCTGACATATCTATGTATTTCGTATTACACAATTGAATACGTCATAGTTATAATATATTTAGATACAGTGTTGGTATAACCTATGTACGTTTACGGAAGTTGGCTAGTCATGTAACGTTCTTGTCCTTGTGTAACTAACTAACAATGTCGTGATTATTCTTCTTATTTTTAACCAGTACCAGTTAATATACACTTTTCCAGGACCATATCCCGGTATTCATGTAGGATACACTGGCCTAAGACCATATTTTGGGTACTCACATAGGATATACGGGCTACGCAAAACACT
>BLSH010278153.1:166421-187839 GCA_018402905.1 Glandirana rugosa | reverse complement strand
CAGAACACAGGTATTGTAGCCAGGACACATGGATTTTATCCAGGACACAGAGACTGTAGCCAGAACACAGGTATTGTAGCCAGGACACAGGTATTGTAGCCAGGACACAGGGATTTTAGCCAGGACACAGGGATTTTAGCCAGGACACAGGGATTTTAGCCAGGACACAGACTGTAGCCAGAACACATAAGGGATGAGTAAGGTAGATTCACATTAAACAGAGCTGTGCTGCTTCTAAGAGCAGTTCTGTGCTTTGTAACTGTGACTAAACACATTGGAATGCAAAGAATGCTGAGAGAGAGCTGCAGCTCTTCACCTCCCCGACATCAAGCTGATTATCTGACACCTCTCTCAGCATTCTCTGCATTCCAATGTGTTTAATCACACTTACAAAGCACAGAACGGCTCTTAGAAGCAGCACGGCTCTGTTTAATGTGAATCTACTCATCATCCACAGACACTGACTCGAGTATAAGCCGAGGGGGGTCTTTTTCAGCACAAAAAATGTGCTGAAAAACTTGGCTTATACTCGAGTATATACCGTAGTTGTAATTAATTTTGAGTGAAAAAGGGTGGTTGCACTGCTGTGCAAATATATTGTGTGAAAAAGCTTCTTTTACAAGCATTTAAGTGATACTAAGTGTTTTCCCCATAGGTTAAAGTATGTGTGTATATATATATATATATATATATATATATATATATACATACACATATATATACATACATGCATACACATACATACACACACAATATAAATATAATAAAACAAATGAAACAAATTCCACGGTGAGACTAAAAAACGTATTAATATGCTAAATTCATCCAAAGAAAGTGCTCAGTGCTTTAGTGCAAAAAAAGTGCAGATATAACACAGTCCCCTTCAATATGTCAGGAATAAGCTTCGTTTATGGCAAAGGCAGGCTATGTGAAAAGTAAACTATTAGTCCACTATGAACAGTGCACAAAGAACATAAAATAGTAGCAATCTTCTTTCAAAATCAATCAAGCCAGTACTTCCCAAACGTGCAGAGTGGTGAAATACATCATGCTCCCACCACCAGGTGAATTGGAGGCTCACCTCAGTAAGCAACCCCACTGGGTCTAGCCGCGTGTGATTAATGATTATTCTGCCACTTTTCTCCTGAACCAGTTTCCTCAAACTCTGACCTTGCCAGGTCGAATTCCTCTATCCGTTAGCAGTGATAATGACTTGGAAAAATTATTGAAAGGGAATCGCATGGGGTATTCTCCCATCACACCTTGGAGACATGTAAAGAAAAAGGGGGGTCCCATAGAGTAATATGTTCAAAGAAACCAAGATATGACCACACTACCCCTTAAAAAAGGTACTCATATTTATTGAATAAAAAAACAGCATATAAACATCAGTTTAGGCAATCAGCCTCTCACTTGTATAGCTGTGTAAGTATACCACCGCCAGGCTATGCGTCTACATGTTACGCCACCCACCGATGTGGCTTCATCTGGAGTACGTTGTAGTTCATTCATACACAGAACTCTAGGTTTGGTTTTAAATTGTGACATCAGGTGTAGGGAGAACATCCCTTACCCGCTGTCACAAGGGGCAGCATCGGCGGGTACTGCTGAAGCATGTTACTCCTTACAGCCTAAATAAGGGTAAAATGTGTAACATGCCCACAAAGGTGAAATTTTCCTTTCATGTGCATCCATCATGAAGATCTTAAAAAGTATCTAAATCCAGAAACAAAAATGTAATATATTATCAACTTATTGATCATTAGATGTGGGCGGAAAGTTTAGTTTTTTTCCCGCCCGCAGTGGACACACCGCAACCCTGATCTCGGTAAAGAGCCCATGACGCGGCTCTTTACCCATGTGATCAGCTGTGTCCAAATTACAGCCGATCACATGTAAATATGGAAATGCCATTTATCTGCTCTTGTCGCCTCACACTGACAAGAGTGTGAGGTGAGGAGAGCTGATCTCCTTGCAGGGGAGACTGTACAGATAATCAGTGCCCCAATTATCAGTGCAGCCCTAGCAGTGCCCATCAGTGACACCAATTAGTGCCCATCAGTGTCACCAATCAGTGCTGCCTTTCAGTGCCTGCTCATCAGTGCCGCCCAATAGTGCCGCCTCATCAGTGCCCATATGTGCTGCTTCATCAGTGCAGCCTATCAGTGCAGGAGAAAAATTACTTATTTACTGACTTTGTTTTCAAAATATTCGGTCTTTTTTTGCGTTTTCAGGGTGGATAAAAATCAATGATTTTTTCAAAAAATAAAAATAAAAAAATATTATTTTTTTGGTTTAAATCAGATTTTTTTTGATTGCCGACCAGCCACCATCATCATACTGGGGCAGGTCGGCTCATTCCCACAAATTTCTGTGGCTGTATGTCAGCTCCTTTAACAGCTATAGCAGGCTCTGCACGGCGGGGCACCCGTTGCATGTGGCCGGCGGCCGCGATGTCCACCGGCCACCCGCGTTCGCTCCACAGAGAGCCAGAACGGGGATCTGTCAGTGTAAACAAACAGATCCCCGTTCTGACAGGGGAGTGGAGAGTCATCATTGTTTGTTCCTAGCAATAAGGAACAGTGATCTCACTCCTCCTCCAGTCAGTACACTCCCCACACAAATAGAAACACCTCCCAGGGAACATATTTAACCCCTTTATCACCATTAGTGTTAACCCCTTTCCTGCCAGTGTTATTTATATAGTAATCAGTGCATTATGATTTGTGATCGCTGTATAAATGTCCCTGGTCCCAAAAAAGTGTCAAAAGTGTCCGATCTGTCTGCCGCAATGCCACAGTCCCGCCAAAAAATAAAATCGGTGATCACTGACATTACTAGTAAAAAAAAAATTAAATAATAATGCCATAAATCTATCCCCTATTTTGTAGGTGCTATAACTTTTACGCAAACCAATCGGCATACGCTTATTGCGTTTTTTTTTTTTTTTTTACCAAAATTATGTAGAAGAATACATATTGGCCTAAACTGATGAAGACATAGGTTTTGTTTTTTTTTGTTTTTGTTTTTTTGGATATTTATTATAGCAAAAAGTAAAAAATATTGTTTTTTTTCTTCAAACTTGTCGGTCTCTTTTTGTTTATAGCGCAAAACAAAAATACAACACCAGAGGCGATTAAATACCACCAAAAGAAAGCTCTATTTGTGGGGGGGGGAAAAAGGACGTCAATTTGTTTGGATACAGCGTCACACGACCGCGCAATTATTATTATTATTATTATACAGGATTTGTCAGTTAAAGCGACGCAATGCCGTTTTGCAAAAAATGGCCAGGTCATTAAGGGGGAAAATCTTCCGGGGCTGAAGTGGTTAAAGGAGTTGTGAAGGAAGAAGGGTTTTTTTTATCTTAATGCATTCTGTGCATTAAGATATAAAAACTTTCTGTGTGTATCAGCCTCCCCTAATACTTACCCTATGTCCCATCTCTCTCCAGCGATGTCCACGATCACCTCAACCGCACAGAACACTCCCCGATTGGCTGAGACACAGCAGAGGCGCTACTGGCTCCCACGGCTGTCAAAGTCAGTCAGCCAATCAGAAATAGAGAGGGGGCAGGGTCGGGTTGGGGCTCTGTGTCTGAATGGATACACAGAGCTCTGACTGAGCCCGGGTGCCCCCTGTAGTAAGCTGCTGGCAGATGGCCACTCGATGGGAGGAGGGGCCTGGAGAGCAGATGAGGGACCCAATAAGAGGAGGATCCGGGCTACTCTGTGCAAATCCAACTGCACAGAGTAGGTAAGTATAACATGTTTGTTATTTAAAAAAAAAAAAAAAAACACGCATTTACAATCAATTTAAATCAGTTTTTTTTTTTTTACCAAATTTATTTTAATAAAATGCTTTTGGAGTAACAATCTAAATCTAAATATAGTTTTCTATTTAAGATACATTAATAATTTAGTTTATTCAGCATGAAATGGAGCTTAGTTATGTAGCACAAGGCTGTATATTCTGCATTATTTACATTTTTGGTAAACTCATTCAATGAATCCAAGCTCTGCAGGCTGATATAACATGCACTGCATTGATGCATTCACCCAATTTCGTGGCAACCATGAGATAAAACAAAGTTCAGGAATATTCCCCTATCCCATTGTTTTTAAAAATCTATGTTCACTACAAACTGTATGCTTGAATCGGTTCTGATATCGCTGTTTTACTAACCTGACGGCTTATTATTCTAAATAGGAAACCTTCATTATGTTTGCAAATATTAAAGATTCTAACTAACAATAAGAATAAGTCCTTACATTTAACAAGCACCTGTCATTTCAGATCCATCATGGCAGCGCCTGTTAGCGGGCATCCACTCACCTGCTGCTGCCATGCCCCTCACCTTGTTGTGTCACTGCCGCATCACCAGCCGTCCCATTAAAATGAATGGGACTGTCGGTGAGTCCAACAGCGGATCAGAGGAGGAGCTCTGCGCATTTTTAGCAAAAAAAAAAGCAGTGATTAAATACCAAAAGAAACCAAATAGAAAGCTCTATTTGTGTAAACAAAATTATAAAATTTCATATGGGTACAGTGTTGTATGACCGCACCATTGCCATTCAAAGTGTGACAGTGCTGAAAATTGGTCTGGGCAGGAAGGGGGGAAAATGCCCGGTACTGAAGAGGTTAAAGTGGTATTAAACCCAAAAAGCAAATTATATTGGCAAAAGGCAAATTTATATTATATATATCTCTATTACATGGGATGGGAGATTAGTATTTTACAGGAATAAAAAGACTTCCACTTCAGCTCAAAGAAAGTAACAATATGTAGCAATATTAGAAAGTGCATACATAAATAGAAACTTATATACAAATACAAATGTGCATTGGTGTATTTCAACATATTAACCCTTTCGCTGCCAGAGCGGTTTTTGCATTTTTGGCACACATGTTTAAAAAATCATTTTAGGGCTGAATATTATACAAAACCCCAAAACACAATATATTTTCTGAAAGCAGACGCTATTTTAACCTCCCCTGAAATATTTTTTTTGACAGCTGGAAGCCGGCGTCTAAAACAGCCGTTTTGCATGCGGCGTTTAGTGGCGTTTAGCGGAGTTTGCATCTAGGAGCGTTTTGAAAGAAAATGTTTTTTTTTGTTTTTTTTAAAATGAAAACTCCTGTAAACGAAATGGTCCTAGACGTGAGTTACCGTCTTTAGGCACGTTTAGCGGCATTTACAAGCTGTTTGGCGTTTCAAATGCCTCTGAACTGGCGTCTGAACCCATTTTTTTGCGTTCCAAAAAAAGCATTTAAACACAATTGCCTGGAAATTACCTTAAAGGACCCTGTGTAAATGTACTGATAAGATAACAGAGGAAAGTTCAGGGGCAACTGAAAAAACGGCCAAATGCCTTTAACCACTTCCCTACTGAGTCATTGTAAAATGACGTCGGCAGGGACTGTCCCTCGATCCGGGAGGACGTCATATGACGCCCTCCGCTTCTCGCCGCTACTGCGGGCCCCCAGGGGCCCGCAGAGCGGCGATCACGGATCGCTTGTCTGCCGGGGGGTTGTGTCCCCCCCAGATCGGGGTAAAGAGCCAATAAAATTGGCTCTTTACCACGTGACCGGCTGTGTCCAATCACAGCCGGTCACTAACGCTCCTCTCGTGCGCGCCGATCGGAGCTGAGGCTTGTCCCTCGGACAAAGCCCAGCTCCGATCCGTGTAAAGAGCCAATAGATTTGGCTCTTTACCACGTGACCAGCTGTGTCAATCACAGCCGGTCATGTGATGTAAACAAACCGCGGTAACGAGCTGTTACCGCATTTCTCCCTGTCACACACAGATCGTGTGTGACAGGGAGATTGCGGTAACAGCTGGTTACGCCTACTGTGTACACCAAGCACACTGATCACCCCCCCAATAAAGAGGACCTGTCACCACCCCATCAAAGTACCTGTCACAGTCCATCAGAGTACCTGTCACCTGCCCATCAGAGTACCCGAGTACCTGTCACCTGTCCGTCCGAGTACCTGTCATCTGCCCATCAGAATACCCGAGTACCTGTCACCTGCCCATCAGAATACCCGAGTACCTGTCACCTGTCCATCAGAGTATCCGAGTACCTGTCACCTGTCCATCAGAGTACCCGAGTACTTGACACCAGCCCATCAGAATACCCGAGTACCTGTCACCTGCCCATCAGAGTACCCGAGTACCTGTCACCTGCCCATCAGAGTACCCGAGTACCTGTCACCTGCCCATCAGAGTACCCGAGTACCTGTCACCTGCCCATCAGAATACTCGAGTACCTGTCACCAGCCTATCAGCATACCCGAGTACTTGTCACCAGCCCATCAGAGTACCCGAGTACCTGTCACCTGCCCACCTGAGTACCCAAGTACCTGTTACCTGCCCACCCGAGTACCTGTGACCAGCCCATCAGAGTACCCAAGTACCTGTCACCTGCCTTTCAGATTACCTGAGTACCTGTCACCAACCCATCTGAGTAACCGAGTACCTATCTGCAGCCCATCAGAATACCTGAGTACCTTTTACCAATCCATCAGATTACCCTAGTACCTGTCTCCAGCCCATCAAAGTACCCAAGTACCTATCTGCAACCCATCAGAATACCTGAGTACCTATCTGCAGCCCATGCCTCATAGAATATACCTCGGGTGTTTGCTTTCCAAAATGGGGTCATTTTGGGGGTAATTCCACTGTCCTGGTGCCCCGGGGCCTTCAAAAGTGTGATAGATATGAATGAAATTTTATGTGTAATGTATGCTCCTAGAACGCCTGACGGTGCTCCCTGCATGTTCGGCCTCTGTATGTAGCCAGGGTGTGAAAAAGTCTCACACATGTGGTATTGCCATACTCGGGATGAGTAGCAGAATATATTTTGGGGGGTAATTTTTGCTATGTGCATGCTATGTGTTAGAAATATCTTATAAATTGACCACTTTGTGTAAAAATAAAAGCGTTTTCATTTTCTTTCCACGTTTTTCGAAGACTTGTGAAAAAAATGAACCATTCAAAAGACTCATTATGCCTCATAGATTATACGTTGGGGTGTTTGTTTTCCAAAATGGGGTCATTTTGTGGGCAATTCCATTGTCCTGGTGCTCCAGGGCCTTCAAAAGTGTAATAGGTCGTTAGGAAATTAGATGTGAAAATTCTGCTCCTAAAATGCATGACGGTACTCCCTGCATGTTGGACCTCTCTATGTGGCCAGGCTGTGAAAAAGTCTCACACATGTGGTATCGCCATACTCGGGGACAGTAGCAGAATGTATTTTGGGGTGTAATTGGAAGTATGCATATGCTGTGTGTGAGAAATAACTTGTTGTTTTGACAATTTTGTGCAAAAAAAATAAATAAATAAATAATTTCTTAATTTTCCCAAGAATTGTGGGAAAAAAGTACAACTTCAAAAAAGTCGCCATGCCTCTTGCTAAATACCTTGGAATGTCTACTTTTCAAAATGGGGTCATTTGGGGGATATTTGTACTTTCCCGACATTTCAGGGCCTCAAGAATTGAGATCGGCCATCAGTGCATCAGGTGTGATCAATTTTCAATGATTTGCACCATAGTTTGTAGACTCTATAAACTTTCACACAGACCAAATAATATACACTTATTTGGGTTATTTTTACCAAAGATAGGTAGCAGCATAGGTTTTGGCCCAAATTTATGGACAAAAATTCCTAATTTGCAAAATTTTATCACAGAAACTAAAAAAAGTGTTTTTTTTTCAAAATTTTCGCACTTTTTCAATTATGTTGCAAAAAATAAAAAAAACCCAGAGGTTTTTAAATGCCACCAAAAGAAAGCTCTATTTGTGTGAAAAAAATGATAAAAATTTTGTTAGGGTGAAGTGTAGCATGAGAGAGTAATTGTCATTCAAAGTGTGAGAGAGCTGAAAGCTGAAAATTGGTCTGGTAAGGAAGGGGGTATAAACGTCCAGTATTGAAATGGTTAAGCATCCGTTTACCAGCAGCAGTGTAAATGAGGCCTTAGAATTATTGCTCTCACTCTGGCATACGCGGCAATATGTAACATGTGTATCGCAATCAATGTTTTCACGTGTAAGCTTCCCGACGCATGCATTTACGTTCGTGCATGTGTATATGGGGGGTGGGGGGGGGATTTTATGTGTTTGGGTGTAACTTTATTTTTTGCAATGTCATGATTTTTGGTGACAGGTTCTCTTTATTAAGACATGCAGGGTCTAGAAGACCCTGCATGTCTCCCATGTACTCCACTGAATGTTTTGCAATGCACATCGCATTGCAAAACATCCGTTCCCGGCAAAGCAAACCGGGGACAGCGAGAACATGACCCGGAAGTGACGTCAGAGACGCCGCTTTCCGGGTCACTGCAAGAAGGGGAGGAGAGCGGATGTGTATCCGCTCTCCTCCTTCCCCTTTACACGCCGATGCCTGCCATGGACATCCCGGGCCTGCCGTTGTCAAGCGGAGCCCGGTAAGAATGGCAGGGGGGCGCCGTTACCGGGGGTCCGTGAGAGCAACTGGGCTGCAGCAGCGCCACCCGACCTCTCTCACCTGACAGGCAGGAGGCTGCCTGTCAGTTACACACACAATCCCGGTGGCTGCAGCCACTGGATTGTGTGCAATAGCCCCTGCCTTTAGGTCCATACAACGTACGGACCTGGCAGAAAACCGGAGTTAGACTTACCGGTAACTCTTTTTCTAGGAGTCTTCCAGGACAGCCTCTGAGATATAGGGCTCCTCCCTCCGGGACAGGAAACACATTCACCTAATCCTTCAAAAGGCAGTCCTCCAGGCCTCCTCCCTCAGTCCTCACAAGAACCTGCCGGAAGGCACTGAAAGACATAACACACTTGTAAAACATTAGTACGTATCATCTGTACCAAATCACAAGATTAGGGTGGGAAACCCAGGCTGTCCTGGAAGACTCCTAGAAAAAGAGTTACCGGTAAGTCTAACTCCGGTTTTCCCCTCTCGTCTTCCAGGACAGCCTCTGAGATGATAAGCAAGAAACTTACATTACTAGGACGGGCCCATTGCCTGGAGGACCCCTCGTCCGCATGTCTGTTCCTTCTCTGAAAACAGATCCAGACGGTAGTGCCTCGCAAACGTGGAGTAGCTGGACCATGTAGCTGCAAATCTCCTCCGGAGTGGCACCGGCCCTCTCGGCCCATGTGGTCGCCATGGCCCTAGTTGAGTGTGCTTTGACTAGAGGCACCTGCTTCCCTGCTAATCTGTATGCCTCCTCAATCGCCAATCTAATCCATCTTGTGATGGAGGACTTGGATGCTTTACACCCCTTACGTATCCCTGAAAAATTTACAAACAGGGAATCAGACTTCCTACCGTCCCTACTAAATTTCTAAATATCTTAGAAGAGTCCTTTTTACGTCCAATAAACTGACACTCCCTTCTCCCCCGACTTCCAAGGAAAAAAAGGTGGGCAGAACAATGTCCTGCGTTCTATGAAAGGTGGTAGCCACCTTTGGGAGGAACCCCGGGTCGGTTCTTAGCACCACCCGGTCCTCAAAAATTAACAAAAAAGGCTCTCTCACTGAGAGCGCTTGTAATTCACTCACCCTCCTAGCTGAGGTGATCGCTACCAAAAAGACTGTCTTTAGAGTTACCCATTTCAGCCCTGCCTTCTCCAAGCGCTCAAAGGGGCTCTCTGTAGGTGCCTTCAGAACCAGAGAAAGATCCCAAGAGGGGCAGGCCAGACCCTTAACTGGCCTGGACCTTGCGAGGGCCTTAAAGAAATTCCTAACGAAACGATCTTGCTGAAGCGAGGTCTGCAGAAAAACACTTAGGGCCACAGCCTGTACCTTTAGTGTACCTACCAAAAGGCCCAATTCTACGCCTGCCTGAAAGAAGTCTAGGATCTGCGGAATACCTGGACACTCATGCCCCTCTTCCGCTAACCAGGCATTAAAATGCTTCCAGACCTTGGTGTAAATGGCTCTGTTGACGGGTTTACGACAGTTCAGCAAAGTACGGACTACCCTTTCCGAGAACCCCTGATTTCTCAGTAACTGTTCCTCAGATACCAGGCCATCAACCTGAGGGACTCCACTCCAGGGTGGAGAACTGGTCCCTGGGAGATCAGGTCCAGTCTCACCGGAAGTGACAATGGTGGTCCTACTGCCAGATCCCGGATGCTGGGAAACCAAGGCCTCCTTGGCCAGAAAGGTGCCACCAAGATTAGATCCATCCTTTCCTTTCAAAATTTTTGCAGTACTGCCACCACCAACCTTACAGGCGGGAAGGCATAACACAGGTTGTAACTCCATTTGCAAGCGAGGGCATCTATTCCTGCTGCCTGACTGTGAGGATCCAGGGAAAAATACCTGGTGACCTTCTTGTTCTCTTCTGAGGCGAAGAGGTCTACCTCCGGATGACCCCATCTTCGAACTATCTGTCCGAACAACTCCCTGTTGAGGGACCACTCATCCTGCCTTATGCACTGACGACTGAGAAAGTCTGCCAAGGAGTTAGAGTGCCCTTCAGATGGACTGCCGACAGCGAGGCCAGATTTTGCTCAGCCCAGGCAAAGAGCTCGCCCGCTATCTTCTGTAGAGGAGGACTTCTTGCTCCCCCCTGCTTGTTGACATACGTGACAGCTGCAGCATTGTCTGTCCGAATTTGCAGGTGCTGCCCCCTTAACTGTGTCTGGAAGGCTAGAAGAGCCCTCTGAATCGCCAAGAGCTCTCTCTGATTTGAAGATCTCCTGGTTTCCTCTGGAGACCATGACCCCTGAGCCCAGTCGTCTTCCAGATGGACTCCCCACCCGAAAGCGCTGGCATCCGTCGTCACTACCTGAGCCGCTGGTCTGATCCACTCCAGACCTTGGCCCAGATTGCGCAGAGATCTTCACCACCATAAAGACCTCCTGACCCTGACTGGTAGGGGCATAAAGTGGTCCAAACTTTCTTGGTCGCCCTTCCAACAGGCTAACAGATGATTCTGAAGCGGATGCTGATGACATCTCGCCCAGGGGACTGCCGGGAAACAGGAAGTCATCAGACCTACCACTCCCATGACTTCCCTGATCCGAGCGTCCCGACTGGTCTGAAGTTGTGCCACCGCCTGACCCACTTTCTCGATCTTCTCTGGCGGAAGAAAAATCTTCCCCACCCTGGACGAGATTGTGTAGCCCAGATAACGCACCTCCTGGGAAGGAACAAGCTGAGACTTGTCCCGGTTTATAAGCCACCCAAGGTCCTCTAGGAACATCTGTGCCTCCCGCACGTCCTTCGTCAATTGCTCTGCTGACCGAGCAATAAACAGGAGGTCGTCCAAATAAGGGGTCACCGTTATGGCTCTGAGGCGTAGTGGGGCTAGAGCCTCTGCCAGCACATTTGTAAATATCCTCGGAGAGGATGCTAGCCCAAAAGGGAGCGCCCGAAACTGGAAATGCCAAATCTCTGCCTCTATCCTGACAGCCAACCATAGGTACTTCTGAAAATCCTGGTGGATCGGAATATGGAGGTACGCATCTCGTAGATCCACCGTTGCCATATAACACTCCGGGAACAGGAGATTCGACACCGTAAATATCGACTCCATCCTGAACCGTTTGTACCTCAGGTATCCGTTCAGTGGCCGGAGATTGAGGATCAGTCTGAATTTGCCCGAAGGCTTTCTGACCACGAAAACGTGGGAATACACCCCCTGCTAGTGCTCCTCCTCTGGTACTTGTATGATGACCCTTTGGTCTGCCAATTTGCCCAGAAGCTGGCACAGAGCCTTGGCCTTCTCCCGGTCTCGGGGGAGCTGGGTGACAAGAAAACTGGTTTGGGGATTTGACTTGAACTCTAGCCTGTATCCATTCTCTATGATGTTTAAAATGAATGGACTTGAAACCATTGTCCTCCATTGTGGAAGGAAGTCCCCCAGTCTCCCTCCCACCGGGACGCAGGCGTCACTTGGGCTTTGGGGTGGTTTGAGGAGGATTAAATAAGAGTCCACCTTTACCCTGACCTTTGTGACCTGTCCAGTGCTTTTTAGGGCGCCCTTCTTTTCCTTGCTGGGTCTGCTGTTTGAAGCCCAGAAAGGACCGCTTGCCCTCTTTCGATTTCTTCTCTGGGAAGGCCCTCTTTCTATCTTGAGTCCGTTCCAGAGCTTCCCGCAATCCAGCCCCAAAAAGGTGGTCTCCTGAGAAGGGCAAGCCGCAGAGCTTAAGCTTAGAGACCGTGTCCCCTGACCATGCTTTCAGCCACACTGCTCGTTTGGCTGCGTTTACTAACGCCGCCGACCTAGCTGCCAGTTTAACTGACTCCTCTGAAGAGTCTGCCAGGAACCCCACTGCCTTAAATAGTAGTGGGAAAGATTTGAGGAGTTGCTGCCTAGATGCAGCAATGTGGGACTGTAGCTTAGTCAGCCAGCACTCTAAATTTCTGGCGACGCAGGTTGCCGCCAAGGCTGGTTTGAGCCCAATAGCTGCTGCATCCAAGGCCCTCTTCAGCAGCACGTCCCCTCTCCTGTCCATAGGGTCCTTAAGTGACCCATGGTCATCAAACGCCAAATCCGTCTTCTTCGAGACTTTGGCTAACGGAGCATCCAACTTTGGCACCTTGTTCCAGGGATGCTCCGAACCTTTCTCAAAAGAAAACCTGCGTTTAGGATTTCCTGAAAAAAAGGGCCTTCTTTCTGGATGTTCCCACTCCAGCAAAATCGTTTCAATCAAGGATGTATGCACTGGGAAAACTCTGGCCTTCTGCGCACTAGACCCTAGGTATAAGCGGTCGTGCTTAGACAGATGTACCGTTTCTTCCTTAATCTCTAAATTTTCATAAATGGCCTTAAAGCGGAGTTCCACTCGTTTTTTTGTTTATTAAAAGTCAGCAGCTACGAAAAGTGTAGCTGCTGACTTTTAATAAACAGTAACTTACCTGTCTCCCGGTCCAGCGATGGCTGCGCCCGAAGCCTCGCTCGTCTCCCCCCTCCTCCCGACGTCCGCGCCATTCCAAGTGTGGGCACCCGGCCCGGCTTCACGGCAGGGCACCCACTGCGCATGCGCGAGTCGCGCTGCGCATTCTTAGTGGCCAGGCAATCTTCTGGGACCTGTGACGTGTCCCAGAAGATTGCCAGGAGGGATGGGCCGCCTAGGAGGAGAGGAGGAGTCGCCTAGACGGCCCAGAGGCGGAAGGTGGAAGAGGGACAGGAAGTCCCTCTGAAACCTGGGGACACACTCCCCCCCCCAAAAAAATTACATGCCAAATGTGGCATGCAAGTGGGTGAGTGCTTAAAGCGGAAGTTCCATTTTTGGGTGGAACTCCGCTTTAAGCAAATCCCCCACATCGTCCAGCGATAGCTTATATCTGGACCCCCTTGAGGGATCATCCTCATCCTCCGGCTCAGATTCAGAGTCTGCCTGAGAGGCTGTGAGTGATCTGGAGTCCCTTTCCTCACTGTGTTCTAAACTTGGTTCTGACAGAGAGGGCATACTAGCCGTTCTAGACAGAGGGACTGAGGCCCCCTGCACCCTGTCCATCATCCCCTAAAAAGACTGGAGAGTGGACGCAATCTCATCCTTAACAGACGCTAGGATGTTGCTGCAAGAGACAGCCGTGTCTTCCCTGACTAGCCTACTAAAACAGTCAGCACACAGTGGCTTCTCCCAGCTTGGGGCCATCTTCGCTCCACACACTGCACACTTTCCTCTGGGCTGCTGGGCTTTCTCGGTCCTGACCTAGAACCAGATGGAGAAAAACCAACCATCGTCCTAACTCCATCAAACCACCACAGTGCTGGGTATACCACAGAGTGCCACCACCTGTAGAGTATAGAAGAGAAGACCCCATACCTCTTCCTCCTCCTCTACCTCCCCCCCAGTGTAAGATACGTGGACCCTCGTCCACGTGTAAGATACGTGGACCCTCGTCCCCACACTTACCTGGGAGGTGCCGGTGCCCGCTGGACCGGGGACCACTGCCTGCGATGCAGCTGCCATCGGTCCAGGTGATCCTCTCACAGGCTCCCGGGTGCCTGTAATGTCCTCCACCGCGCCTTCAGGAGACAGGAAGCACTCTCCAGGCGCCCTCTGATGACCTCTCCCGGCCGGAAGTTACCTCACTTCCTGCCTTTGGAGCGCAGTAGCTCCGCCTCCACGCATGCTTCCTCCTTCCTCCTATTCCGGAGAGCGTGCATGCCTCGCACCCCGAACGAACGTTCCAAACACGCCCATTCCAGATGCCCGCTGCCAACGGACGCCCAAGACGCCCGTTCGCACTGCAAAGATTCCAGACCTCCCTGCTTGCAGGCCAGGTAAGTCCAGAGGTCAGCTTCAGCTGACGAGGCAGGGACTGCCAGATCACCGAGGCTCTGCTCTCTCCGAGCTTCTGACAGTGGGGGACCCGCTACCTCTCTCCTCCCTGTATATTGGACAGAGGTATGCGCAGGCAAAAACACGGTACGCCAGGTCTCCTCTCAGGCTAACCCTGAGACATGGAGCTCCCAAAAAACTTCCCTCCATGCTTCCTTCCCGTCCGGCAGGAAACACAAAAAAACTGAGGGAGGAGGCCTGGAGGACTGCCTTTTGAAGGATTGGGTGAATGTGTTTCCTGTCCCGGAGGGAGGAGCCCTATATCTCAGAGGCTGTCCTGGATGACGAGAGGGGAAAAAGGGTTAAAGTATTACAGATTCACTTCTTGTTATTTCAGTTCTGCCCTGTAAAAATGGATTCTAGCATGCTTATTAAGATTTGGCTAAAGGGATCATCTGCAACAGAGACAATGATGTTGATTTACTAAAACTGGAGAGTGCAAAATCTGGTGCAGCTTTGCATAGAAACCAATCAGCTTCTAACTTCAGCTTGTTCAATTAAGCTTTGGCAAAAATAAACCTGGAAGTATGAGAATAATTTTTTTCCGAATTATTCTAGGGGGTGCATAGAACAAGAGATATTAACCCCCCTGGCGGTATTCTCGAGTGTGGCTTGGGGTGAATTTTCTGTACCAAGAGCGGTAACCCCGAGCCACACTCGGGATTGCATCGCAGGAACCAGGCAGCGTTACTTACCTTGTCCCCTGGATCCAGCGATGTCCCCCCCGCTGTGTCTGCGGGCTGTGTCTTCTACCCGATGCCTGTGTGATGCCAGGCTTTATTCCCTGCAAGCGTTGCACGGGGGCGGAGTCCAGTGGGAAATTCAAACAGTGAAACACACAGTAAACATACAGTACACTGTAATCTGTATCAAATCATTTCAGATCCCTTTTGTCCCTAGTGCTTTGTCCAGTGCCCTGCATGCACTTTTATATTATATATGCCATTCTTTCTGACTGGAAACTGGAGAATGTCCATGGCAACCAAAAAGCGTTCCTTTACGTCAATAGCGGTTTTTGTTCAGCTAGAAAACAGAGATAGTGAATAAGGATCATTTGCAGAATTGAGTGATACTGATTTTTGGGGAAATTCATCATCAGACACTGAAAGTGACAACTGCGACAATTCTGTAACTGAGCAAATTTCAGTGTTATTGACTAGATTACATTATTGAATACATTTTGTTACTATTATGTTATTATTTTTGATAATTATTTATAGTTATTATATTATAATTTATGATTTCGTGTTTCAAAATTTATCATACCCGGGATCAATGTCTACTAGACTCTTGTTTGGACAGATTTAAGTGGAGTTATTCCTAATAAATTAGAGGCCTACAATATAAAACGCCAAATTTCTATGCAAAGCAATGTACCACTTTTAGACACAAAAATCTGACATAATCATAACCGCCAGGGAGGTTAATTAAAAAGGTACACTTCAGTGACTAAAGGGTTGCAACTGATTAACCACTTCAATACAGGACAGTGATACCCCCTTCCTGCCCAGACCAATTTTCAGCTTTCAGCAATCTCACACTTTGAATGACAATTACTCTCTCATGCTGCACTGTACCCAAACAAAATTTGTATCATTTTTTTCACACAGAGCTTTCTTTTGGTGGTATTTAATAACCTCTGGGGTTTTTTTTGCGACATAAGTGAAAAAAGTGCGAAAATTTTGGAAAAAAAAAAAAACACTTTTTTTTGTTTCTATGATAACATTTTTCAAATAAGTAATTTTTGTTCATAAATTTGGGCCAAAACCTATACTGCTACCGATGGTTGGTAAAAATAACCCAAATAAGTGTATATTATTTGGTGTGTGGAAAGTTATAGGGTCTACAAGCTATGGTGCCAATCATTGAAAATTGATCACACCTGATGTACTGATGGCCTAACTCATTTCTTGAGGCACCCCAACGTATAATCTATGAGGCATTGTGAGTCTTTTGAATGGTTAATTTTTTTCCACAAGTCTTCGAAAAACGTGGAAAGAAAATGAAAACGCTTTTATTTTTACACAAAGTGGTCAATTTATAAGATATTTCTAACACATAGCATGTGCATAGCAAAAATTACCCCCCCAAAGTATATTCTGCTACTCATCCCGAGTATGGTGATACCACATGTGTGAAACCTTTACACAGCCTGGCCATATAGAGAGGTCCAACATGCAGGGAGCACCGTCAGGCGTTCTAGAAGCATAAATTACACATATGATTTCCTAACCACCTACTACACTTTGGAAGGTCCTGCAGCACCAGGACAATAGAATTACCCACAAAATTACTTTTGGAAAGCAAACATCCCAACGTATAATCTATGAAGCATTATGAGTCTTTTGTATGGTTAATTTTTTTCCACAAATCTTCGGAAAACGTGGATAGAAAATTAAAACTTATTTCTTTTCACAACGTGGTCAATTTATATGATATTTCGAACACATAGCATGTATACAGCAAAAATAACCCCATATTCTGCTACTCGTCCCAAGTAAGGCGATACCACATATGTGAGACTTTCCCACCCTGGCCACATAGAGGGGTCCAACATGCAGGGAGCTCCGTCAGGCATTCTAGGAGCAGAAATTTCACATCTAATTTACTAACCACCTATTACATTTTTGAAGGCCCTGGAGCACCAAGACAATGGAATTACACACAAAATGACCCCATTTTGGAAAGCAAACACCCCAAGGGATAATCTAGGAGGCATTATGAGTCTTTATGGCCTAACTCATTTCTTGAGGCACCCCAACGTATAATCTATGAGGCATTATGAGTCTTTTGAATGGTTCATTTTTTTCCACAAGTCTTCGAAAAACGTGGAAAGAAAATGAAAACGCTTTTATTCTTACACAGAGTGGTCAATTTATAAGATATTTCTAACACATAGCATGTACATAGCAAAATTTAACCCCCAAAATATATTCTGCTACTCGTCCCGAGTATGGCGATACCATATGTGTGAGACTTTTTCACACCCTGGCCACATACAGAGGCTGAACATGCAGGGAGCACCATCAGGCATTCTAGGAGCATAAATTACACATAAAATGTCATTGATACCTATCACACTTTTGAAGGCACTGGAGCACCAGGACAGTGGAATTACCCACAAAATGACCCATTTTGGAAAGCAAACTATTCTATGAGGCATGGGCTGCAGATAGGTACTCAGGTATTCTAATGGGTTGCAGATAGGTACTCGGGTACTTTGATGGGCTGGAGACAGGTACTCGGGTAATCTGATGGACTTGTAAAAAAGTACTTGGATACTCTGATGGGCAGGTGACAGGTACTCGGGTACTCTGAAGGGATGGTGACAGGTAATCGGGTACTCAGATGGGCAGGTGACAGGTAATCAGGTAATATGAAGGGCTGGTGACAGGTACTCGGGTAATCTGAAGGGCTGGTGATAGGTACTTGGATACTCAGATGGGCAGGGGACAGGTACTCTGGTACGCTGATGGTCTGGTGACAGGTACTCGGGTACTCTGATGGGCAGGTGACAGGTACTCGGGTACTCTGATGGGCAGGTGACAGGTACTCTGATGGGTTGGTGACAGGTACTCGGTTACTTTGATGGGCAGGCGACAGGTACTCGGGTACGATGGACAGGCGACAGGTACTCTGATGGACTGCGAGAGGTACATTGATGGGGTGGTGACAGGTCCTCTATATTAGTGGGGGGTGATCAGTGTGCTTGGTGTGTACATCTGATGGTAACAAGCTGTACCGCAATCTCCCTCTCACACACGATCGGTGTGTGACAGGGAGAACCCAGTAACAGCTCGTTATCGCGGCTTGTTTACATCATGTGACCGGTTGTGATTGACACAGCCGATCACGTGGTAAAGAGCCAATTCCATTGACAAGCCTCAGCCCCGATCGCCGCGCTGCGTGCCCCCGGGGGCGCGCACGAGCGGCTTGCATGTGGAGGTCGGTAGTGACTGGCTGTGATTGGACACAGCCGGTCACGTGGTAAAAAGCCAAATCTATTGGCTCTTTACCCCGATCGGGGGGGGGGGGGACAGGATCAATCCGTCCGTCATATGACATCCGCCCGGATCGACGAAGGGTCCCTGCTGACGTCATTTTACAATGACTCGGTAGGGAACCGGTTAAGGGCCAGTTCACACCATAGAAACGCAGTCTGGATGCATTCCAGATGCTTTTCTGCATGCGCGTTTTTGATGCGTTCCAGTGTGTTTTTTATGCAGTCCAGTGCACCCCCTCTTTTTTCTTAACCTTAAAACCTTAAATAAGGAGATGTGCATTCCTGGGTGGTTTTGATGCATTTGACCATGTTCCAGTGCAGTCTAGTGCAGAAAAAATGCAGCATGTTCTACTTTTTTTCTGGAACGGGACGCACTAGAACTGACCACACTGGTGTGAACTATGCCATTGAAAATCAAACAACCTATTATCCATGCGGTTTTGATGCAGAAAAAAATACACTGGACTGCATGTGGTGTGAACTGGCCCTCAGGGAATGCAGTTTACCTTCTTAGTGGCATCAACATAATCATAGCATTGATTTATGCAGAGAGATGTCTTTCCTGTTGGGTAGAAACAGTTGCTGGTGTGTCTTGTCGGACCAACAAAGCTCTTGCGCTTAAATACTGCTTGATGAGGCTGAGGCTACACAGCACAAAATCATGATGCTTGAAAAACTCTGAATTTGGCTACAAGGGATTATATGCAAGTCAGATTACACGTGGTGACTTTCGAATTTTAGAATTGTCACAGTATTTTCTTAATAGGATTACCTGTTAAGATTTTTAATTTTATCCATTGTATGGAGGACCTGTTTTTAATTACTTGATGACTGGCATTTTAAAGCCTCTTCCTGTCTAGGCCATTTTCAGTTTTCAGCACTGTGACAGTTTGACTGACAATTACTCAGTCATGCAACACTGCACTCAAATTAATTTGATATACATTTCTAAAGACAGATAAAGCTTTCTTGTGGCATTACTTAAAGTAGAAGTAAAGTCCCATTGTTGCTGACTGTGAAGAAGTAGATTATTTTATCGCAGAAGAGACAATGTCTTACAGTAATCCCGGTCTCCCCCATTCCACCGGCAGCAGCGGGAGGGGTGGCCCCTTATGAGTGCTGTAAAAGTGATTGGGCGGCTGTAAAGCTGTGTGTTCCCTTTTACATGAAAGATGCTGGCTGTAAAAAAAACAATAACAGGATCATAGCTACAGCCATGATCCTGGTATAATCGCTTGCCATCCAGGGCACACACATATACATATATGTACCCTGGATGGCAAACGGTTAAAGCGATAATACATTTTGAGCTACAAAAAGAGGAAAGTTTTGGGGACTTTAAATGACACCCTGTGAACCATGCGTCTCCATCCCTATTTTATACATGAAAAGGGGAAAAGGGCGGGACTTTGAATGAGGTATACATTGATGCGACTTCAAACAAGAATACCAAATAATGTAAGTATTTATTGTTGAACCTTGACAACAATACCATGCAGTGATGGGTACATATACATAATGGTAAACATGTAGACAATATATTGCAGACTTGTTGCACATGAATGAGACAGTAGGTTGAAAAAAAACAAGCTCCAAATGGTGGAGTGCTGACAGCACACACAATAACCTGAATAAAACATTTGCATCTAGAATAGAGGAAGCACAAGAAAGTGATAATTGGTGTCAGATTGTCCCAACAACAAAAAAGCAGGGGCTCCAAACTGTGGTGGATGTAGAGTATCAAAGAAAATTGAATTAATTCAATTTTCTTTGATACTCTACATCCACCACAGATTGGAGCCCCTGCATTTTTGTCGGTGGGACAATCTGACACCAATCATCACTTTCTTGTGCTTCCTCGTATCACGTACAACACCTCAGCTCCCAGTAAGGGCGCCCATGTCAGCCTGCCTATCTCAGCTCACTGTCGTGTGTATGCTGGTCCATGTAAGTAGCTCACCACGCATCCAATTTACATCAATTAACCATTTTTTACTTTTATTATTTTTTGACTTCCCCCAGCAGGGTCGCTTTGCTTGTGCTTTAGTGACATGCCCATGTCTTTTTTCAGATTCTACTCACTTCACATCAGCCCCTGAAGGGTGGTCCTACTGCCACAAAACGCGTCAGGCATATTCTAGATGCAAATGGTTTATTCAGGTTATTGTGTGTGCCGTCAGCACTCCACCATTTGGAGCTTGTTTTTTTTATCAACCTACTGTCTCATTCATGTGCAACAAGTCTGCAATATATTGTCTACATGTTTACCATTATGTATATGTACCCATCACTGCATGGTATTGTTGTCAAGGTTCAACAATAAATACTTACATTATTTGGTATTCTTGTTTGAAGTCGCCTCAATGTATACCTCATTCAAAATCCTGCCTTTTTCCCCTTTTCATAATGATAATAAATTTTGATTAAAAAAAAAACTTCCATTCAAGCATGTATTCTTAACTAAAAAAAAATGCACTGTCTAATGCTCTCAGCCACCTCCATTTTTTTGTACTGCTGTGATCTAACTTCCTGTGAAAAGGTTGCTATCTTCATATTCCATGGTCCCAGTGTATATAAGAACATGGTCAGAGGCGGCTCTAGGCTTTGTGAGGCCTTAGGCAAAACTTAGATATGAGGCCCCACTTACGCCCATAATTGGAAAAATAATTAAAGTGCTAAAAATTAACTGTATTAGGAGGGTACAGTATAGGGGGAGGGTACGTGGACAGTGCAGGGGGAGGGTACGTGGACAGAGTACAGGGAGCAGGAGGGTACAGCACGAGGAGAGGGTAAGTGGGCACAGTACAGGGGGCAGGAGAATACAGTACGGGGGGGGAGAAAATGGGCACAGTAAAGGGGAGGTAGGTAAGTGGACACAGTACAGGGGGTAAGAGGGTACAGTAAAGTGGCAGTATTGAATAATATAGATATGGTTTCCTCAAGCAGAGCTGTGCAGGGAAGCTGCCCTCATTTATCAACCCTAGATACTCCCGTCGAAGGGACGTGTCGAGACGAACTCCTTTGGTATAGATATAATAAGTTATGACGGTGAAATGACATGGGAGAATGGGGGACATGACACAGGTGAATGGATGGAGGGGAAATGACACGGGTAAAA
>BLSH010278153.1:139145-159507 GCA_018402905.1 Glandirana rugosa | reverse complement strand
AGCCCCCCTCCTCTGCACAGCTGAATAAATGACACAGACCTCAGATCAGCGTGGCTCTCGGTGCAGCGGTGAGCTTCCTCCCTCCCCTCCTCCTCCTCCTCTGTGCACAGGAAAACATCAGAGCAGGAGGAGGAGGGGCAGGTTCAGTTCTCTCCACAGTGCACGGTGTGTGTCAGGCAGCCGGGAAGAGATGCCGGATGCACACAGTGGAGCTTGCGGCGTGCGGGAATGAAGACTCCCTGCACAAGCCGCGGCATTGACTATCAGTCAGTGCAGGACTCAGAGGTTGAGGCACGGGCAAATTAGGTGGCCGCGAGGCCCCTGGCAGTGCGAGGCCTTAGGCGGCCGCCTTTTTTGCCTAATTAGCGAGCCGCCTCTGAACATAGTCATCTTCTCTTGATGCCTCCTATAGATGTACTATGGACTTTGTAGTGTGCATAGAGCAGTACAATTAACTGCAACTAATGGACGTTGCTTGTTCCAAACAAACAGATGTGAGGGGAAAAAGAACTGGTTTGGGAACAACTCATGGAGGATGTTACAAGCAGGAAGAAAAATACAGTAACAATTTCATGAAAAATAAATTACAGGGACATTAATGAGTGGATGTGATGAATTATTTTTGAACAATAAGGATACTGTTTAATGTCACTTTAATGCCCATGCCTGCACAGATGCATTTTTGGCACTGAGCTTGTTTTTATAAAAGTACACGTAAAAACTGGATGTCGATGATAGCCTGGCCACTCACTGTAAATGTCTAATAAATAGCTAGAGCATGCAATTTTTTTTTTTTGGGGGGGGGGGGGTGTAGGTGATCGTATTCTCACTTAAAAAGAGTGCTTATTTCTGTATATGCTTTTTACATAAGACATGAACATTTGATTAAGTGTCTGTGAGATTAAAAAGGATGCATCTTGAAACCAAGTGAAGCATATAAAGTTTCCATGGTAATTTAAGATGCCAGAGATGAAGATGCTTTCACACCATTGTCTTCTTTTTTTTTTTACACAAATCAGACCTTTTCTCATAAGCCAAGTCTGTAAAAAGGATATTCTAAAATGTTTTAAAGCATTGTTTTACAAAATGTTTAATACAATAGAAAATCACTTAATTTGTAGAAATGCAAAATAGTAGTTTGCATTTTTCTTTATTTTACACTATTTTGCATTTTATTTTCTTGACTACATGAGAGCTGTGCTCATTTATCTATCCCATTTAATCAGGATTCCTGAGAGGTGTGACTTTCCTAATTATGCCGATTCCCAGAAGGCACCATGGTTCTAAATGAAAAAACAAAGTATGTGGCCCCTAGCAGCAAGTTATTATTTTTACTATTATTATACAGGATTTATATAGCGCCAACAGTTTCCGCAGCGCTTTACAATAGTTGCATAATGTCTTTTAGTTTGTAACTTGCTCTTGAAAAGGCAACACTGAGAACAGAGATAATCAATCCTGGCAATGCACTTTTTTGCTTTTATTTTTTTTTTTTTCTTTTAACCATCTGTAAATATACTGTGAGTAGGCAGCAGGTAACATACATGTAACTGTCTTCTTCCAGGTTTGGGGTATGCGCATGATTGAACACTGCACAAGTTTAGCAGCCAATTTCAGCTGAAATCAGCTGTGTCCAATCACACACAGAGATCCAGGTTTACAAAAACACAGTACTCCATGTACAGTTAACAGTGATCTGGCTATTTCTTCTCCCTGAAAAAGGAGGGAGAAAAAACAGCCAGATCAGAAAGTAAAAGAAGCACATATTACACGCTGTTAGGCACACAGTTAACCCCTTGATTGTCCCTAGATGTTAACCCCTTCCCAACCAGTGTCATTAGTACAGTATTATCACTGATCACTGTATTAGTGTCACTAGTGATCTCAGTGTCAGTTAGTGACCCTCCCAGATAGAGTCTGTTAGCGCCAGTCTGCCTATCACAGACCACTATAAGTCGCTGATCACCACCATTACAGTATAGCGTCTACAGCTGTGTAAATTCCAGTATATATACACACACACCATAGTTTGTAGATGCTATAACTTTCACTCAAACTAATTAATATACACTTATTGGGATTTTTTATTTAACCAAGGACACGTAGCAGAAAACATTTTGGCCTAAATTTATGAAGAAATTAAATTTTTCGAGTTTTTAACTGGATGCTTATTAAACCAGCAAGCAGAAAGAAAAATTTGATATATATATATATATATATATATATATATATATATATCTATATATCAGGGCTTGACAAATTTGCCTTGAATCTAGGAGCCGGCTAAAAAAGTTAGGAGCCAGTTTTTTATAGCGTAGTGTGGGGTTGTCAGCGCCACGGGTAAGACAAGTAATTTGCGCCCCTAACCCTAACTTACTCACAGCAGAGCAGCCAGTCAATAACTCCACCATTACATCAGGGTTACAGGCTGGCCAGAAAGAGTGACACTAAAAAATCTGTTATGGGGGAAACTCCTTATTATGCCGAATGCATCGTGACTGCGGCATGTAAAACGCCCCCATCTCCTGCCTAATGGAACTTAAGGGTGGCAAAAACATGTCTCTACTGCACATTATTACCACCCAACTTGCACATCTAAACAAAGCCTTAGTGACATTGTAAATAAAATACAAAAAAAAAAAGGTGAAAAGTATTCCAGCGCTGCTGATCTTCTGCTGCCTCTTTGCAGCCACTTCCTGCCTACATGTGTGTCCCCCACAGTGAATTTTCATTGCTCTGGTGGGTTTCCGGTCACCATGAAATACTGGAGCCCAGCTGAACATAGAGTGGTAATTGTTGATGGTACACAGGGCTTTATCACAATTTTGTTGCTTAGAATAAAGGTCACGTTTCTCGCGGTGTGACATCATCTTTCATATTATACAAAAAAATAATGGGCTAACTTTACGGTTTAGTTTTTTTTTTATTCATTAAAAGTGTATTTTTTTCCAAAAAATTGCGCTTGAAAGACCGCTGCGCAAATACCATGTGACATAAAATATTGCAGCAACTGCCATTTTATTCTCTAGGGTCTCTGCTAAAAAATAATATATAATGTTTGGGGGTTCCAAGTCATTTTCTAGCAGAAAACACTGGATATTTAATTGTAAGCCACTAATGTGAGAGAGGGTTTAGTCTTTAAATGGTTAAACTTTCCTGATAACAGCCCGGAGATAATTGCTTTGAAAGAAGAAGATACATTGTTTGTTACTTTTCTTCATTCTAAGTAGAAACAAATATCCCGGGCAGCCACCAAGTTTAACAGCTGTTAGATTAAGCAGAGAACTCTCGGCTCTCGCTGAATCTGACACGCTGTTTTAACATGGGGAGAGCAGGAACGGCAGTCACTCGCCAGGACGCGATTTCTGGTCGCCATGGCGACCTGGCGCCCGGGGTTTGTCGAGGCCTGATATATATATATATATATATACACACACACACATGGTATCTCACAAAAGTGAGTACACCCCTCACATTTTTTGTAAATATTTTATTCTATCTTTTCATGTGACAACACTGAAGAAATGACACTTTGCTACAATGTATAGTAGTGAGTTTACAGCTTGTATAACAGTGTAAATTTGCTGTCCCCTCAAAATAACTCAGCACACAGCCATTAATGTCTAAACCGCTGGCAACAAAAGTGAGTACACCCCAAGTGAAAATGTCCAAATTGGGCCCAATTAGCCATTTTCCCTCCCTAGTGTCATGTGACTCGCTAGTGTTACAAGGTTTAAGGTGTGAATGGGGAGCAGGTGTGTTAAATTTGGTGTTATCGCTCTCACTCTCTCATACTGGTCACTGGACGTTCAACATAGCACCTCATGGCAAAGAACTCTCTGAGGATTTAAAAAAAAGAATTGTTCAACATAAAGATGGCCTAGGCTATAAGAAGATTGCCAAGACCCTGACACTGAGCTGCAGCATGGTAGCCAAGAACATTACAGGGCCATCAAGTAGAGGATATGGGTGGATTATTTTTGAAAACTAAAGAGAGTGTATTGTTTCACTTTAAAAATACATACTTGAACTGATTTTTTTTAACCACTTTAAAGGTTTACTCCCTTCATGACCAGGTCCTTTTTTGAGATACGGCGTTCGTTTAACTGACAATTGCAGGGTCATGCGATGCTGTACACCAAATTGGATTGAACTTTTTTTCCCACAAATAGAGCTTTCTTTTGCTGGTATTTGATCACTTCTGCGTTTTTTATTTTTTGCGCTATAAATCAATTTTGACAAAAAAAATAAAAAAAACAATATTTTTTTTTTCAAAATTTCTAAATCAATTTAGGGCAATATGTATTCTGTTACATGTTTTTAGTAAAAAAAAAAATTCCTAATAAGAGAGTATTGATTGGTTTGTGCAAAAGTTATAGCGTCTACAAACTATGGGATATTTTTATGGAAAATGTATTTATATTATTTTACTAGTAATAGCAGCAATCAGCGACATATAGCGGGACTGCAACATTGCGGTGGAGAAATCGAACACGAAGTGACACTTTTGGGCCGGTGACACCAATACAGTGCTAAAAATATATGCACTAATGACACTGGCTGGGAAGGGATTAACATCAGGGGCTATCAAAGGGTTACATGTGTTCCCTGGGATGCTTGCTGTGGGGGGGGTGCTTTGAATGGGAGAAAATAGAGATCCATGTTGCTGCTTAGCAAAAACATACGATCTCCATCTCCCCTAGTAACAGAATGGCGATCTGCCTTGTTTAGATAATCAGACCGCTGTTCTGCCTCTCTCAGGAACAAGCACGGAGTTCCTGGCAAACATTGGGTCCGCAGTGGGAGCCAATCAGCAGGAGCGAGTCCCCGATGGTGTGCATGCACGCCCCAGACCCGGAAATAAAGATGACGTACAGGTACGTGATTTCGTGCTTAAAGGCCATCCTACATTACATGTACGTGGGGCGGTCTGGAAGCGGTTAAACCAGAATTTAGTGTCACTTTAAAGAAGAATTCCAGGTATAGATATTTTATATCTAGTTGGACCAATGTAACTATGTATATACCATACATGTGGGATACCTTTAGAAGTTGGAAATCACTGTAGTTGACTACTCCACTTGCTTCCATGTTCTGTGCTGAGTGGCTGTCCTACTAACACAGGAGGTTGGCCGCTTGGCACAGGTGCCATTAAGAGAATGCTTTGCATTTTCATATTGAATGCAAAGCGTTCTCAGGCTAGAAGAGGTGGAGATCATTAAGTCATTGACACACTTTATCCAATCAGAAAATGCTTTACATTCTTTCATTCAAAAAAATGCAAATCATTCTCTAAGACCCCTTTCACACCAGGGCCGCCCAAGCGTTAGCGGTAAAACACTGCTAATTTGCGGCGATTTACCACTGTTTATAGCGGCGCTTTGGCACCGCTATTCGGGTGGCAGCGGTGCACTTTTAACCCCCCACAAGGGGTTAAAAAGGGCCGGTTAGCAACACTTCCGAAGCGGTGTTCAGGCGCTTTGGGAGCGCTGCCCCATTGTTTTCAATGGGCAGGGGCGGTGGAGGAGCGGTGAATACACCGCTCCTCCACCACCCCGAAGATGCTGCTTGCAGGCTTTCACACTGGGGTGGATGGGGGGGGGGGGGGGGGAGTAGTTTTTCAGTCGCTATTTTTAGCGCAAAGGCACCTGAAAAACGTTCTGGTGTGAAAAGTGTCTAAAGGGTGCCCTTGCTGAGTAGCTACAATCCTGTGTTCAGAATGCAGCAGGCTGGCCACTCAGTAAGTGGAGATCAGTGGAGCAGCGGTGTCTACTACAGTGATTTCCAGCTACCACAGGAATCCCACAGGTATAGTATATACATAGTTACAAGCTGGACAATGTAACTATGTTTAAAATATCCATGCCTGAAATTCAGCTTTAACTTTTCTATGTCAGCAGATTTTAAATGCTTATTATTTTCCTGGCATTTTTCTTTAAGCCCCTGTTCACACCGCTGTGACTTGTCATGTGATTTGAGAGTTTCAAATTGCATGACAAGTTGCACCACATTCACAGCAATGGAACAGTTCATGTTGCAGCGATTATGAAAAAGGTTCCTGCTCTACTTTTTACCAATTTCATTGCAAACTGCATAGACTTCCGAAGTTGAAAGCTGCAATGAAAATCGAAGTAGCGCGATTTCAAAGCCACACCAGTGTGAGCCAGGGCTTAAAGAGAAGTATGGGATTTAAACAAAACAAACATACGGACTTAACTAGGTGGATGTGGCATCAGTCCGATGCAGTATCTGACCCTGCTGCTTCTAGAATGAGAAGTGAGTGATCAAAGACTGCTGATCGCTCAGTTCTCATTCTTCAGTGAGCAGAGAGCTGGTGAGTGTCTGTGCTTTGCCCCTCCAGCGCTCACTGAGTGGCTGGCTCAGGCTCTCAGCGTTCTGAGAGGCTGAGCCAGCTGCCGCTCAGGTATCTGGGTGTACCCCAACATCAAAGTCGGGATCTCTCCAGAGCCTGGACTGGCTGAATATGGGTCACAGGAGTGCAGAACTAAGTGCACTCCTGTGACCCACAGAAGCTTTGGCCCTACTTCTCCTTTAAGACATTAATATAATCTACAGAGAAAGCAGAAAGTGCCAATCAGTAGTGAAAGCTAAGACCATGGAAAAGAAAAGAAAACACAGGGCGGTTATCATTAAAGTGGTTCTAAACCCTAAAGTTTATTTACCTTAACCGATTTCCGACCTCGTAACGTCTTTTTACTGTGGCAGTGTGGCACGATAGCGTGAATCGCCATTTATAAAATGGCGATTCGCGCAGGCACGAGACCGGCTCTTAGAGAGGGCGAACAGGGAACCGCCGATGTAAACATGGCTGTTCCCCGTTCTGACAGGCGGCATGACAGATCTACTGACCCCTGTAATCGGGAACAGTTAGATCTGTCATGCCCCTGCCAGCCCAGCCCCCATACAGTTAGAACACACACAGGGAACACAGTTAACCTCTAGATCACCCCCTACATGTTAACCCTTTCCCTGCCAATGACATTTATTCAGTAATCAGTGGCTAATGTTAGCGCTGATCACTGTATAAATGTCATTGGTCCCAAAAATGTCTGATTTGTTCGCAACAATGTCACAGTCCCGAGAAAAATTGCGGATCGCCCCCATCACTAATAAAAACAAAATAGTAAAAATGGCATAAATAAATTCTCATGGTTTGTAAATGCGGCAACTTTTGCACAAACCAATCAATACATGCCTATTGCGATTTTTTTACCACAAATATGTAGAAGAATACATATCGGCCTAAACTGATGAATGCATTTGTTTTTTTATATTTTTTTGGACATGCATTACAGCATAAAATAAAAAATATTGTTTTTTTTTTTCCAAAATGTCGCTCTTTGTTTGTTTATAGAGGTGATCAGAAGTGATATAGAGGTGATCAAATACTACCAAAAGAAAGCTCGATTTGTGGGGTTAAAAGGATGTCAATTTTGTTTGGGTACAACATCGCATGACCGTGCAATTGTCAGTTAAAGCGACACAATGCCGAATCGCAAAAAGTGCTCTGGTCGGGAAACTAGTAAATCCTTCCGGGGCTGAATTCTATGCATTAAAGTAAAGAAAAACCTTCTGTGAAACTGAATCCTCCCCTACCCTTCCCTTATACCTGAGCCCATTCACGATCCAGAGCTGTGCATGAGAGCCGAGGTTCTCCCGGCTCTGTCCCTCCTCTCTGGGCAGATTGATAGGAGCAGGAACCATGGGCTCCAGCTGCTGTCAATCAAAAGCTGTGACGAGGAGCTGGGGCAGGGCCAAACTGCCGGCTTTGTGTCAATGGACACTGACAAAGCGGCTCAGGACTGAGCCAAAGTCAGTGCCCCATAGGGAGCACCAAAGAGAAGGAGCCAGGAGCGCTGGTTGCTCTGTGCAAAACCATTGCACAGAGCAGGTAAGTATAAGGCCCTTTTCACACTTGTACGACCTGATTTTATTGTGATTTTTTGCCACGATTTTACCGCGATTTGGGATCAGTACGACTTTGGTCCGACTTTGTTGAAACTTTGGCTCAATGAAAACATATTACAAAGTTGTACAGAAGTAGTACAGAAATCGCATCTATATTATTCAGGTGCGATTTGCATGAGACTTTGAGGGTTTAACATTGAAGTCTATGGACCTCAAGTTGCATCAAAGTTGGACCAAAGCAATGCAGGGACTACTTTGAAGTCGGCACAACTTGAAAGTCATACAGATATGAATGCTACTCATTGGAAATAATGGGGAATGACTTGTCATGGGACTTTGCAGTCCCAAATCGCAGGACAACTCGCACAAGTGTGAAAGGGGTCTAACATGTTTGTTATTCTATTTTTTTAAAAAAAAGGAACATTTAATATCACTTTAAGGCCTCATACACACGGGTGTCTGAAAAAAAATAAGCAAAACGTCGGGTCCGACATTTTGGAAAAATCAGTGTTTGTTTCGGCATTTTGCATCGGCGTTAGTGAGCGTCGGCGTCAATAGGCGTTTTTTTTTTTTTTAAAAATCAGTCCTCTGTTATTTTGCAACCTAAAAACGGATAACGCCGGTACGGCGTTAGTGAGCATTTTGCCGATTAGCCTCAAATAACGCCAAAACGCTACAGCCTCAGAACGCGCTGGTCCCGCGTTCTAGAAACAGCTCAATAACGCCGACGCCCTCTACTGCTCAAAAACGCTGGCGTTTTTAAAGGGCCATTGAATAACATGGAGAGCTGCAAAAAACGCCCAAAAACGTGGCGTCAAAACGCCCATGTGTATGAGGCCTAAAAGAGACGTTTGGGATTAATAAAAAAAAATAAAAATAAAAAAACATACATACTCCCAATCTGATGCTGCATCTGTCCCCCACTGGCTCTCAGACCGAGAACGGAGTGATCACGTGGCTGCTGATCACTCAGTTCTGAGCAGAACTATCAGCCGGGCTATGAAGGGCGCAGAAGCAGCTGGTTCTGGGTCGCAGGAGTGCGCTGAGAGGCAGGGCCAGCTGCTGGTCAAGGCATCTGGATGGATCTTGACAATACAGTTGGGATCCTTCCAGAACCTGGAGCGGACTTTAGCCATCTGCTAAATGCGGGTCACAGGAGTGCAGAAATAAGTGCAGTCATGTGACCCAGAATAGAAGTTTGGCCATACTTTAATTCATACACTATAAAGAATCTTTTCTTGAATTCAGATGCAATGGTATCAGCGAAGGCACATTTATAGAAATGCAAATGAAAGAAGAAATTAAGGAGTACAAGTGCTATCATACATAGACATTAAAATGCCAAACACAATCGCACATTCCTGAAATCCAGAGCAGAGCAGCAGATTGCAGTGATCTCCCAGGCAGCTCTATAGCAGAGCTCACACAGTGTAAACACTGACATGCTGCACACTGAGCACCTCTCCCTCCAGGAACACTCCCATCACCTCCCCACACTACAATACTGTATGGCTGCAAAGGGAAAGTGAAAGCTAAACAAACCTCACTTCCAGCAAGTCTTCAGTGAGCACACTCCACCACAGCCACACAGGTGCACGTGTGCCATCTTCTACCTTTACCTTTGTCACCACAACCAACAACGGGACAGACAAGAAAGTATGTCTCCTCACCTGACTCCTCTCTCTCACACACTAATAGGACTTCTGTACACTCTCTGCTCGCAGCAAAGTCGAATATAAATGTCGCCCTCTACAGGTAGACAGCTGTGCCTGAAGTAACTCTGAAGTGGCCACTGTGAATGATTAGCTCAGTGTTTCTCAACCTTTTTCAGTCAGGACACTGTCTAAATTTCTGCACAACCTCAAGGCACCCCATTGTTATAAGTTTACATAATGCAACAACATCCACACACATACATAGGACACCCAACACTACAGGACATTTACTCTTCTGAGGCAAATACACGCTGCTACTGACTAGTATGCCTATGTTTCTTTCCCTCACTTAGTTAATGTGACCCCAGTGCTGACAGAGAGGGGCCCAATGTTTACCTTATGACGTCATTGGATATTTCCGGTGGCTAGAAGGGTGTACAATGAAAACCTGTGGTAACTGAAAGGCAGGCTTCATCCACTCGCTGGCTTGTATAACATTTTTGCCCAATTTTTAGACCCCCTTTCACACTGAGGCAGTTTTCAGGCGATTTAGCTCTAGAAATAGCTCCGATAAAGCGTCTGAAAACTGCCTCCCATGCCGCCTGAGTGTGAAAGCCCGAGTGCTTTCACACTGGGGCGGTGCGCTTGGGGGATATTAGGATATTAGGAAAAGTCCTGCAAGCAGCATCTTTTGGGCGGTTCGGGAGCGCTGTATACAGCACTCCCAAAACGCCCCTGCCCATTGCAATGAATGGTCAGCGCTGCGCAACACGGGCTCTTTTAACCCCTTCTTAACCCCTTCTTAGGGGTTAAAAGCACCCCGCTAGCGGCCAAAAGCACTGCTTAAACAGCGGTAAAGCGCTAAAACGAGCGACACTTTATCGCTAACGAATGGGCTCTTAAGCATTTTGTCAAGGCACTGTTGAATAAACCTGATTCACTACAGGGTTTTTGGGCACCCTGGTTGAAAAAGGTTGCGCGGTCATGCGACGTTGTACCCAAACAAAATTTGCATCTTTTTTTCCCACAAACAGAGCTTTCTTTTGGTGGTATTTGATCACCTCTGCATCATTTCTGATCACTGCTATAAACAAAAGAAGAGGGACAATTTTGCAAAAAAACTAAATAAAACACATTTTTTCATCAGTTTTGGCCGATTTATATTCTTCCTCATATTTTTTGGTAATAAAAAAATCACAATTGGCGTTTATTGAATGGTTTGTGCAAAAATTGCCGCGTTTACTAATGATGAGAATTCATTTATGGGATTTTTTTTATTTTTTACTAGTAATCGCGGCGATCTGCGATTTTTATCGGGACTGTGATATTACCGCGGACATGTCGGACCATTTTGACACTTTTTTGGGACCATTGGCATTTATACAGCGATCAATGCTATGAAAATGCATTGATTACTGTGTAAATGTCACTGGCAGTGAAGGGGTTAACCTGTGGGGCGCTCTAAGGGGTTAACTGTGTTCCTTCAGTGTGTTCTAACTGTATGGGGGCTGGGCTGAGTGGAGGAGGAGAGTGAGCGCAGCTCCCATATGCAGGGAGCCTGTGATCACATCGCTTCCCCCTCTGTCAGAACAGACATCCATGTTTACATACACGGACCTCCCTTCTGTCACTGCAGAGAAGCAATCGCGGGTAACCGGCGGAGATCGATTCCGCCCTACCCGATCTCTGGCTCCCCTGAAACACAGTGAGTGCGTGCCTCCGGCGGCACGAGCATGCTCACAGTGCGCAATCTCGCAACACCGTCAGGTGACGGCGGTTTGCTACAACGAACCAAGTTGCCGTCGTCAAGCCACGGCGGGCAGTCGGCAACTGGTTAAAAAATATTTTAAAAAGAATGTTATTAATAATAATATAATATGATACAATGAATATACAGTATCTCACAAAAGTGAGTGCACCCTCACATTTTTGTAAATATTTTATTATATCTTTTCATGTGACAACACTGAAGAAACGATACTTTGCTACAATGTAATTTGCTGTCCCCTCAAACTAACTCAACACACAGCCATTAATGTCCAAACCACTGGCAACAAAAGTGAGTACACCCCTAAGTGAAAATGTCCAAATTGTTCCAAAAGTGTCAATATTTTGTGTGGCCACCATTAGTTTCCAGCACTGCCTTAACCCTCTTGGGCATGGAGTTCACCAGAGCTTCACAGGTTGCCACTGGAGTCCTCTTCCAGTTCTTCATGGTGACATCACAGAGCTCATGGATGTTAGATACCTTGCGCTCCTCCACCTTCCATTTGAGGATGCCCCACAAATGCTCAATAGGGATTAGGTCTGGAGACATGCTTGGCCAGTCCCTCACCTTTAGCAAGGCAGTGGTCGTCTTGGAGGTGTGTTTGGGGTTGTTATCATTTTGAAATATTGCCCTGCGGCCCAGTCCCCGAAGGGAGGGGATCATGCTCTGCTTCAATATGTCACAGTAAATGTTGGCATTCATGGTTCCCTCAATGAACTGTAGCTCCCCAGTGACAGTATTACTCATGGAACCTCAGACCACGACACTCCCACCACCATGCTTGACTGTAGGCAAGACACATTTGTCTTTGTACTTCTCACTTTGTTGCCGCCACACACGTTTGACACCATGTGAACCAAATAAGTTTATCTTGTTTTTCATTAGACCGCAGGACATGGTTCCAGTAATCCATGTCCTTAGTCTGCTTGTCTTCAGCAAACTGTTTGCAGGCTTTCTTGTGCATCATCATTAGAAGAGGCTACCTTCTGGAACGACAGCCATGCAGACCAATTTGATGCAGTGTGCGGCGTATGGTCTGAGCACTGACAGACTGACCCCCCCACCCATTCAACCTCTGCAACAATGCTGGTAGCACTCAAACGTCTATTTCCCAAAGACAACCCCTGGATATGATGCTGAGTACGTGCACTCAACTTCTTTGTTCGACCATGGCAAGGCCTGTTCTGAGTGGAACCCGTCCTGTTAAACTGCTGTATTGTCTTGGCCACCATGCTGCAGCTCAGTTTTGGGGTCTTGGTAATCTTCTTATAGCCTAGGCCATCTTTATGTAGAGCAAAAATTATTTTTTTCAGATCCTCTTTGCCATGTTGAACTTTCAGTGACCAGTATGAGAGAGTGAGAGCGATAACACCAAATTTAACACACCTGCTCCCCATTCACACCTGAGACCTTGTTGCACTAACCAGGGTAGGAAAATGGCTAATTGGGCCCAATTTGGACAATTTCACGTAGGGGTGTACTCACTTTTGTTGCCAGCTGTTTAGAAATGAATGGCTGTGTGTTGAGTAGGGATAAGCTTGAAGTCCGGGTCGAACGTGAGTTTGACTCGAACATCGGGTGTTTGATCGTTCAGGTTTTCAGGAACATTATGGGGCGTTCGCGGCAAATTCGTGCTCCTCATAATGCTTTCAAATGGTGGAGGAATGCCGCCCTCTGATTGGCCAAAGTATGCACATGACCTGCATGCTTTGGCCAATCAGCGGGTGGGCTGCTGTGAGAGCTTTAATTGGCTAAAGGCAGGGTGCCTTTAGCCAATCACTGCACAGCAGCCTCAATCCACGGCCCACACTATATAAAGCCGCTTGTACAGCGACTCTATATAGTGTGTTGTGGCGGTGTTAGACAGATAGCTTAGGTTCCTGAATACAGGCAGTTTAGCTAGGTAGCTTTCTAACCTGTGTTAAAAAATAGAAAAAGAAAATACAAAAGATAGATAGCTAACTAGATAGATAGGGAGAAATATAAAATCTATCTGTCAGTTAATGCACAGGTTAGTGTAGGGAAAAAAAAAAAAAAAAAAAATATATATATATATATATATATATATATATATACGCACAGTGTACTATATATCCGTACATGCGGTATATAGTACACGTGACGTGGTGTATTAATATATATATATATACAGACTGGTATATACAGTATCTCACAAACAACCCTCACATTTTTGTAGATATTTTATTATATCTAGAGTTGAGCGGACACCTGGATGTTCGGGTTCGGCGTGTTTGGCCGAACTTCGTGAAAAAGTCCAAGTTCGGTACCGAACTTGACCTGAACTTTACCCCGGACCCCGAACCCCATTGAAGTCAATGGGGACCCAAACTTTTCGGCACAAAAATGGCTGTAAAAAAGTCCTGGCAAGTGCTAGAGGGCTGCAAAAGGAAGTAAAATGGGGGTAAGAGTAGGACAAGTGCCCTACAAAAAAATGGGGATAGGGAAAATAACTTAAGATCAAATAAAAAAATAAAAATGGTAAGGGGGGGTGGATGTGGAATAGGAGCCTAGAGGTTGACTAGGCCGTGACCGTGGTAGTGTAGGTGATGATTTTAGAACAATAATCTGTCCCTTACAGCAACAGCAGGAACCTGACCCTATAGGAGTAGGCAATGATTTTAGAACAATAATCTGTCCCTTACAGCAACAGCAGGAACCTGACCCTATAGGAGTAGGTGATGATTTTAGAACATAAATCTGTCCCTTAAAGCAACAGCAGGAACCTGACCCTATAGGAGTAGGCGATGATTTTAGAACAATAATCTGTCCCTTACAGCAACAGCAGGAATCTGACCCTATAGGAGTAGGCGATGATTTTAGAACAATAATCTGTCCCTTACAGCAACAGCAGGAATCTGATCCTATAGGAGTAGGCGATGATTTTAGAACAATAATCTGTCCCTTACAGCAACAGCAGGAACCTGACCCTATAGGAGTAGGCGATGATATTAGAACAATAATCTGTCCCTTACAGCAACAGCAGGAACCTGACCCTATAGGAGTAGACAATGATTTTAGAACAATAATCTGTCCCTTACAGCAACAGCAGGAACCTGACCCTATAGAATTAGGAGATGATTTTAGAACAATAATCTGTCCCTCAAAGCAGTAGACTCTACCTAGTCCAGAATCAGATCGTTCTGTAATGCAGGATGAGATCTGCAATCTGTCCCTCAAAGCAGTAGTGGTAATCTCTACCTAGTCCAGAATCAGATCGTTCTGTAATGCAGGATGAGATCTGCAATCTGCCTCTCAAAGCAGTAGTAGTAATCTCTACCTAGTCCAGAATCAGATCGTTCTGTAATGCAGGATGAGATGTTATTATATCTGCAATCTGTCCCTCACAGCGCCGGCAGCATCCTCTCCCTACACTAGCCTGAGAGCATGTGACATGCAGCACTACGTGACTCCAGCTTATACAGAGGCTGGATGATGCACTGGCCAATCACAGCTATGCCATTAGTAGGCATGGCTGGATGGCTTCTAAGGGCAAACCAGTGAAACGCTTGTTGATTGGCTGCCCTGTAGCTATTCAACAGGTGGGGTCAAATACCCGAACCCAAACTTTTTTTCAAATGTCCGTGTTCGGGTCCGGGTCACGGACACCCCAAAGTTCGGTACGGACCCGAACTTTACAGTTCGGGTTTGCTCAACTCTAATTATATTTTTTCATGTGACAACAGTGAAGAAATGACACTTTGCTATAATATAAAGTAGTGAGTGTTCAGCTTGTATAACAGTGTAAATTTGCTCTCCCCTCAAAATAACTCAACACACAGACATTAATGTCTAAACCGCTGGCAACAAAAGTGAGTACACCCCTACGTGAAAATGTCCACAATGGGCCCAATTAGCCATTTTCCCTCCCCAGTGTCATGTGACTCGTTAGTGTTACAAGGTCTCAGGTGTGAATGGGGAGCAGGTGTGTTAAATTTGGTGTTATCGCTCTCACTCTCTCATACTGGTCACTGAAAGTTCAACATGGCACCCCATGGCAAAGAACTCTCTGAGGATCTAAAAAAAAGAACTGTTGCTCTACATAAAGATGGCCTATGCTATAAGAAGATTGCCAAGACCCTGAAACTGAGCTTCAGCATGGTGGCCAAGACTATACTGTGGTTTAACAGGACAGCTTCCACTCAGAACAGGCCTCGCCATGGTCGACCAAAGAAGTTGAGTGCACGTGCTCAATGTCATATTCAGAGGTTGTCTTTGGGAAATAAAAGTGCTGCCAGCATTGCGGCAGAGGTTGAAGGGGTGGGGGGGTCAGCCTGTCAGTGCTCAGACCATACGCCACACACTGCATCAAATTGGTCTGCATGGCTGTTGTCCCAGAAGGAAGCCTCTTCTAAGGATGATGCTCAAGAAAGCCCCCAAACAGTTTGCTGAAGACAAGCAGACTAAGGACATGGGTTACTGGAACCATGTCCTATGGTCTGATTAGACCAAGATAAACTTATTTGGTTCAGATGGAGTCAAGCGTGTGTGGCGGAAACCAAGTGAGGAGTACAAAGACAAGTGTGTCCTGCCTACAGTCAAGCATGGTCTGGGGCCTCATGAGTGCTGACGGCACTGGGGAGCTAAAGTTTATTGAGAGAACCATGAATGCCAACATGTACTGTGATATACTGAAGCAGAGAACGATCCCCTCCCTTCGGAGACTAGGCCACAGGGCAGTGCTCCAACATGATAACAACCCCAAACACAACTCCAAAATAACCACTGCCTTGCTAAAGAAGCTGAGGGTAAAGGCGAGGGACTGGCTAAGCATGTCTCCAGACCTAAACAGCATCTGTGGGGCATCCTCAAATGGAAGGTGGAGGAGCGCAAGGTCTCTAACATCCACCAGCTCTGTGATGTCATCATGGAGGAGTGGAAGAGGACTCCAGTGGCAACCTGCGATGCTTTGGTGAACTCCATGCCCAAGAGGGTTAAGGCAGTGGTGGAAAATAATGGTGGCCATACAAAATATTGACACTTTGGGCCCAATTTGTACATTTTCACGTAGGGGTGTACTCACTTTTGTTGCCAGCGGTTTAGACATTAAGGGCTGTGTGCTGAATTATTTTGAGGGGACGGCAAATGTACACTTTTATACAAGCTGTACACTCACTACTTTACATTGTAGCAAAGTGTAATTTCTTCAGTGTCGTCACATGAAAAGATATAATAAAATATTTACAAAAATGTGAGGGGTGTATTCACTTTTGTATATATATATACACACACACATCGTATTGAGTGTGCACTATATATCTGTACATACAAAACATAGTACACTTGACGTGGTGTCTTAAAATATATACAGTTTTTAACCCCTTAACGACCAAAGCCCTTTTTTATATTTGTTGTTTACAAGTTAAGGGGTGGCCCCACCCCTTCTTATAAAAGAACTGTCATTGTAAAGAGCGCCCATTCTGGGAGACGCGCAGGGGCCGGACTGCAGCAGCGGGGAGAGCAGCGGAGGTCAAAGAAGAAGATGAAGATTGAAGATGAAGAGAGGAAGCAAGAAGACTAAAAGAAGAAGCAGAAGACCAGAAGAAGGAAAAGAAGGAGGCCAGGAGAAGATGGGGGAAGAAAGAAGAAAGAAGAAAAGAGCTATTTTACACAATAAAGGACTTGTCAAAAACTGCCTCTTGTTTTTTGTAACACTACACTCCTTTTTTGGTGAATGGGTAGGGGTACAATGTACCCCATAACTATTCACATGGGGGTGCTGGGATCTGTGGGCCCCCTTATTAAAGGGGGCTTCCAGATTCCGATAAGCCCCCCCACCCGCAGACCCCCACAAGCACCGGCCAGGCTTGTGGGGAAAAGGCTCTTGTCCCCATCAACATGGGGACAAGGTGCTTTGAGGTGGGGGTCAAAGCACCCATACTCCCCATGTTGAGGGCATGTAGCCTGGTACAGTTCAGGAGGAGGGGCACTCGCCCGTCCCCCCATCCTAACCGGCCAGGGCTGCATGCTCGGATAAGGGTCTGGTTTTGGATTTTAGGGGTAACCCCATGTCAATTTTTTTTTATTTGGGTTCCCCTTAATATCCAAACCAGACCGGAGACCCTGGTTTGGACTGGGGAGGGGGACCCCATGCACTTTTTTTCAGCGATTTTTTTTGTATATTGCCGACAATGCATTACAGCCATGATTTTACATTTTACAGTATGTATATACACTATATTATCAAAAGTATTGGGACGCCTGCCTTTACACGCACATGAACTTTAATGGCATCCCAGTCTTATGCCCCGTACACACGAAGTTCGACAATTGTACCACAGAAGTTGGCTGGGAAAACTAGAAAACTTTTGTTTTCAAGGCAATGTACGACTGTTGGCTCCTGTGTACAGAAGTTGGCCAACAAAAAGTTAAAAGTGCAAACACGCATTCTCTGAATCCAGGAAGTGCTCGGTCTTGTAAACCTGTGTTCCTAATTCACAAATCACAAAACTTCCTCGTTATACGCTCGTAACACATCACTAAGTTTGGCTTTGTTGGCCAATTACTTGACTCATGTCATTACACTAGACACAACCGCCAACAGCCGATTTTGGAAAAAGTTGAACGTGTGGTCATACGACAGTCGCACCGTGTGTACGAGGCATGAGTCCGTCCGTAGGGTTCAATATTGAGTTGGCCTACTCTTTGCAGGTATAACAGCTTCAACTCTTTTGGGGAGGCTGTCCACAAGATTTAGAAGTGTGTCTATGGGAATGTTTGACCATTCTTCCAGAAGCCCATTTGTGAGGTCAGTTACTGATGTGGACAAGAAGGCCTGGCTTGCACTCTCCACTCTAATTCATCCCAAAGGTGTTCTATTGGGTTGAGGTGCAGGCCAGTCAAGTTCCTCCACCCCAAACTCGCTCATCCATGTCTTTATGGACCTTGCTTTGTGCACTGGTCCAAATCATTTGGTGGAGGGGGAATTTTGGTGTGGGGTTTTTCAGGGGTTGGGCTTGACCCCTTAGTTCCAGTGAATGGAACTCCTAAGGCGTCAGAATACCAAGACATTTTGGACAATTTCATGCTTCCAAATTTGCGGGAACAGTTTGGGGATGGCTTCTTCCTGTTCCAACATGATTGCACACTAGTGAACAAAGCAAGGTCCATGAAGACATGGATGATCGAGTTTGGGGTGGAGGAATTTGACTGGCCTGCACAGAGTCCTGACCTCAACCTGATAGGACACCTTTGGGATGAATTACAGCAGAGACTGCGAGGTAGGCCTTCTCGTCCAACATCAGTGCCTGACCGCACAAATCCACTTCTGGAAGAATGGTCAAACATTCCCATAGACACACTCCTAAACCTTGTAGACATTTGTATCATAATTTGCAATGATTTTATACTCAGAGACCAGAGTGCCCATATGAACACCTCATCCTCAATGCAGCTGGGTGGGCAAAGCCTGACAGTAATTCAGAGATAGTACCTAACACTACCTGCCCCTAGCTCAATTTCTAATTTTGGTTCATAGGGTAATAAGGAAGCTGCATGCAACAAAAAGTTGGTGTGGAATTGTGAAATGGCTCTGATTTACCATGGCCAGTTAAAAAGGGACTAAAAAAGATATTTCACAAATATAGGTTGTGGATTTCACTTAGTGAATAAGAACAGGCAGGGCTTTTTTTTCTCAGATACTGGGTTAAGAAACTCAAAAATGCCCCCATTGCACCCCTTCCTCCTCACAGAGGGAGAGTGAGCTGCATCAAATAGTGGGTATGGTCAAATTGCCCTAACAGTGGGAAAGTCTTAAGGGAGCATGGTTAACTACCAGGAGCATGCTACACACAGCGTGCAGGGTTCAGGTGTGTGCTACATACAGAGTGATGAGTTCTAGAGTGCACAGTGCACAGGATGCTCAGGAGCATATTGCATAGAGTGTAGAGTTCAGGAGTGCACTATACACAGAGTGTAAGGTTCAGGAGTGTGCTACATACAGAGTACAAAGCTCAGGAGTGCACTACATATGGAGTGCAGGGTTCAGGAGTGTGCTATGTTCAAAATTCAGGGTTCAGAAGTGTGCTACTTATAGAGTGCAGGGTTCAGGAGTGTGCCAAATACAAAGTGCAGGGTTCAGGAGTGTGCTGTGCACAGCGTGCAGGGGTGCAGGGTTCAAGAGTGAGCTACATAGCGAATGCAGAGTTCAGGAGTGTGCTACATATGTGGTGCAAGGTTCAGGAGTGCGCTACATACAGAGTGCAGGCAGGTCTGGCGCTACCACTAGGCGAACTAGGCAGCCGCCTAGGGCACACTGCCGCCTAGGTCACAGTCACGGCACTGGGGCATAGATAACGGGGGGGTCATGGGGGTCCAAACCCCCCAAGCATCCATCAATGGTGCAGCAACTAGACTAGTGTAGCTGCAGGAGCTGTACAGCCTGTTTCTATCACAGCCACAATCTGTCTCCTACAAGTTGTATAGAAAAGTAACAAGCCACCCTGGTAATGTCAGAAGGGAGGGACATATGAGGAAGGTTCAGCTACCCATTGGCTGAGGAGGCAGCGGGGGGCTTTACCGCCTCCTTCTGTCTCCTCAGCCAATGGGTACACAAGTTCACTCCACATCACTGCAAGTAAATCCCACAGGCTTCCTGTCGTGCAAATTAGGGATCGAACAAGCGGCAGCTCTGATAAGGGAGAAGCCTTCACTCAAGCTCCTGAACTGTGCAGTGAAGATCCTCCAATGATCAAGGTGAGGGAGAAGAGAGCAAATAGGTTTTGTCCAGAAAATACAGAGAGCTGTGCTCCCTTTTAATAACAGTGATTGTAATAGCATCCATGTTCCTGTCCTTTTTAACAGGGTGAAAGTAACTTGACAGCTGTACAGCATAGAATATTGGTGGCATTATAATGGCTGTTGGGGTGGTTTTGTTTTGTTTTTTTTTGTTTTATTGACAAATGGCAGTTTATAATGGTATTAATACATCACAATCACAAGCCACATCTTAAATTGTTATTATTATTTTTTTTTGGGGGGGGGGGGGGTGCAA
>BLSH010278153.1:113930-126436 GCA_018402905.1 Glandirana rugosa | reverse complement strand
AGCCATATATCAGCAAGGTTCAGTTCAGGATCATGGCGTCACAGTACAGGCAGTGAAAGCGGTGTGGAGCATCCCTGCTGCTGTACAATCTCCTGACGTGCGCAGGGTGAGGGGCAGCAGTGCATTTCGAGAGTGTACCTCTTTTTCAAGCCTACCCCATTCATTGACTAAAGGGCTTATATACAAAATGGCAAAGGAAGAGAAGCTCTGGTCAATCTTTGCACAGATACCTGGCCACTTTGCACTGAAGTCTAATTAACCACTTCCTTACTGGGCAATTTTCAGTTTTTAGTGCTGTCGCTCTTTGAATGACAATTGCGCGGTCGTGCGGCGTTGTACCCAAACAAAATTTGCGTCCTTTTTTTCCCACAAATAGAGCTTTCTTTTGGTGGTATTTGATCCCCTCTGCGTCATTTCTGATCGCCGCTATAAACAAAAAAAGAGCGACAATTTTGAAAAAAACACAATATTTTTTACTTTTTGCTATAATAAATATCCAAAAATAAAAAATAAAAAAACAAATTTATGCATCAGTTTTGGCCGATATATATTCTTCTACATATTTTTGGTAAAAAAAATCTCAATCGGCGTTTATTGATTGGGTTACGCAAAAGTTATAGCGCCTACAAACTATGGACATTGATTTATGGCGTTTTTATTATTTTTTTTTTTTACTGGTAATGGCGGTGATCTGCGATTTTTATCGGTACTGCGATATTGGGGCGGACATGTCGTACGTTTTTGACACTTTTTTGGGACCAATGACATTTATACAGCGATCAGAAATTTAAATGTCCACTGATTACTGTATAAATGTCATTGGCAGTGAAGGGGTTAACCTGCGGGGGGCAGTGAAGGGGTTAACAATGTTCCCTGGGTGTGTTCTAACTGTGGGGGGGGGGGCGGGGTTGACAGGGGCAAGACAGATCTAACTGATCCCAGTGACAGGGATCAGTAGATCTGGCATGCCCCCCCTCACAGAACGGGGAACCGCCGTGTTTACTTCAGCGGTTCCCCGTTCCTCCTCTCTGAAAGGAGATTGCAGGTCTCTGGCGGACATCGGGTCCGCCCGACCCGTGGTCACGCTCCCGCAGTGTGCGGCGGCACGTGCGCGCGCCACTCACGCCCGCGGGAGCGCGCCCAGCACGAGCCAAATGGGAGGATGTCTATTGACGTCCTCCCGGCATTTTAGAGCTGCGCTGTAGCCGCCATTCGGCTATGGTGCGGATGGGAGGTGGTTAAAACAGTTTAAATTAGCAGAACAAATAAATACTGGCAATACATCCATAATGAACATTATAAAAAAATTATAATAATAATAATAAATAAAACAGATATAATTTTTTTTTCAAAAATTCCAGGTGAGAACACACCCAAAAGGCACAACTGGTGGAAGTGTTTGATTATGTGGCACACATGAAGTTATGGGAAGATTACACTGGAGATGAAATGAAGACACATAGGACTGACTGAAACATGTTATAGGATACTGTTGAACCACATTGATTGCACTTCAGTCACGATGCACCATTCGTGATCTATTACATATGGGTGCTCTAGCATTGTTTATGTATATGTGTGGTCACTGTTGCTAATATTATACAGTTTGTTCACATTTTTATCACTTTATGTTATGTTGTACTAATTAATTTGTTTGTAGTGATTGTGTTTTTAGGAGCGCGGCACTTTATTTATTTATTGATTAGGTATTAAGATGTGAATCACTATTAGAGTTTAGTTGCCCTTGAGTGTTAGGGTAGCAAATATTTGACATTCAACAGCTGAAATCCATCTGCAGAAACATTGTATGGCGCCTTTACATTATCAATGCACTGGGATAGGTTACACACTTGGGGACATAGAACATAATTTACCATGAAACAAATATTAGAAATTTGGCAGCTGAAGTCTAGCTGTGGGGACATTATGTGTGGCACCTTTACAGTGCTGGAGAACCAGAACAGGTCACAAACTTTGAGGTGCAACACAGGATCCTGCAGCAAGCATTACAAATTTTGCAGTCAAGGCCCAGCTGTGGAAGCGTTATGTGTGGTACCTTACAATGACAGAGCACTGGAATAGGCCAGGAGTGGCTGGGGCAGATAATGGTGGCAGACAAGGGCAGGTGGTCGGAGTGGGTAATGTAGATGGGTCAGGATAGGTGGTCATTGCAGGTAATGGTGGAAGGTAGTATTTTTTGAGGGGTAAGGGAAGGGCTAGAAGAGACATAAAATGTAGTGGCTAGCATCAGCACCTGGGGTTTATGTAAGTAATGCTAATCCAGAAAAATTTTGAAAGTTAGCTGGTCCACACTGTCAGGAGACCGTAACAAAACTACCTGCTGCACTGAAATTCTTTTAACACAGAACACTGGTTACTGGTTGCTCTTACTGTGCAAACTCTGGCCATTGGTCCACCTTGGACAGCCAACAGCCTATGGGGTTATTACTTCTAAGAGTGTCTGCATTAGCCCTGGAACTTATGTAGTCGGCAATCATATAGTGGAAGCAGTGACTGTCCACTGTAGTTATCAAAAAGTCTTAAAAACATCACTGAGGTAACTGCCACCATCACTGCTCATTCTTTTAGGGATCTAAGGTTCGGAAGCATGTTGGGCATGAGAAGAGATCCTGTCACCATCAAGAAGTGTCGCCAAGAGATTCTGATCAAAGTGGCACATTTTGTACTTCCTCTGGGATAGTGGCAGTAGATCTGCTATTTTCTCTTTTTCTTGGGGATCCAATATTTGGTCCAAATCTTTTATGCAAGCTTAACCTAGGGTACTGTAACAAGCATTTGAAACAGCATGAAAGATTCCATTCACCTCAAACTGACTGCAGCAGAGAACCCTGAATTTTTAGTTATACTGAGGACAATAGTGTTTTCGATCTCACACCACTCATGTACAACTCCCAGGGTTTGGGATGGGTAAAATGTCCCCCTGAGAGAGTAACCTATTTCTTCGTTACTGCCAGCGACCCAAACCTCCTCCTCTTGATACTCCTCCTCTGCCTCCTGATGCCTCTATCTCACAAGGGTGGAGGCAACAAACAAAGGATCCAATTGACTCTCAGACAGTGGGAAGTCCTCCTCTTCCTTCTGCTGCTGTGTCTCTAGTGCCTGGTATATGACTCAGTGTGTGCTCCAGAAGGAACCAATAATGGATTGTATCACTAGTCCTACCTTGCTATTCTGATAACTTCTTAAAAAGTTGGCAGAATTCTGCACTCATCCTGAAAGACAAGTCACTGAAACAGTGTAAAATAAAAACAACACCCCAGAGCCTATTCTTGTACCGATAGTCATTGATTGCCAACTGCTACTGGTGCAGCCTCTGCAGTATGACCAACATTGAGTTCCAGCATGTAGGGGTGTCACATATCAGATGGTTCCCAGGCAAGAACGTTCAGGGTATGACCACCTAATGTTGCCCCACACTGATTTAACCTGATTCAGGATCTTCTGGAAGCCAGGGTACTTAACCAGGAATTGCTGCACCACCAGCATGACACATGTACCAGGCAAGGTATGTGTGTAAACATTCTCTTAAGAAGGGCAGCCAGCAGGTTAGTGCCATGAATCTCTGGTCTGGTTCGAGACATACCAGCTGTAAAACAGCATGGAAGAATTTTGCCTGGTCTGTTGCATTGGTTCTGGAGTGCTTGTGGGGTACAAATAGTTCTGAGGAGTCAGATGGTGAGTCCATTGAGGAAGAGGGGGTTAAGGTGACTGCACTAACAAAGACACCAAGGTGAAAGACATGGGATGCCACTACCATCTCCAGTGGTGTGCCCTGTACTGCATCCTTCCTAGCTGCCAACAGATAGACCAAGTGTGCTGTTAAAAATATTTAGTATCCATGTTTGCTGAACCAGGTGTCTGTAGTCATGTGGATAATGTTGCTGACAGACTGGTCCAGTATCATGAATAAATTCTCTTCCACATGCACTCATAAACTGGCTGAAGGGGGACTGTACGCTGTATATACTGTATTGTGCATGCTGACTTAATTCTGTCAAACAGTAAGATTTTAAATACTGGTTTAATACCATTAATTACAGCCTCACTTTTCACAATAATAATAATATATAAGTACATCTTATCACAAAATCACGTTGTCTTTTTCTCTGTTGGTGGAACTATGCTTTATTAGCTGGCAGCATTATAATCTGCCATCTTTGTGCAGTGCGCTCTTTCAGGCCTGTATTAAAAATGCTTGTTAAACAAATTGTTTTCCAGTTATTATGATTCTATGAAAATCGGAAGTGCCTTTAGTGTCAGGCACCCAGGGCATGTGACCCGCATCTAGGTCCTGACACCGTGAATGCTCTCAGTTGCCATCTTCTGTCCCCACCTGCCAACTCGCCCACCATTATTCAGACCTGCAGCACAAAGCTTTGGGAAGTGCTCTGAAACCCTTCCTTGGCTCTGAGCTACAAGTCTGACAAGCATAGCAAGAGAGGCAAAGTATCTACTCTGTGGATGAAGGGAGGGTGCAGAGATCAAAGCTGTGGATGGAAACGTACAGGTGAAATCTGTGGGTGGGGAGATGGGCATACAGGTGAGCACTGTGGATGGAGGTAGGTGCCGTATTGAAAGCTATGGAGGAGGGGGCTAGCTACAGAGATGAAAGTTGTGTACTTGAAGTGGGATGTGCAGAGGTGAGAACTGTGTACTGGGGTGAGCTCTAGATGAGTGGGGTAAAATGTGGACGCAGAGAAAAGCTGTGGATAGGGGTGTAGAGATGAGCTGTGGTTGGAAGGTGCTGAGGTGAGATGTGAATGGGGGTGCATAGGTAAGGCGTGAAAGAAGAATGCAGAGGTGAGCATTTGATGGTTACTTTGAGGGGGACAAAGTACACAGTTTGCAGGAGCCAGGAATTTGTAATGTATCTTATACATTACATATTTGGAACCGCTATACTCTGTATGCTGTGCTATATGTTACATATGTGTTAATGTCATATTTTACATGCAGGCCCGGACTGGCCATAGGGCAGACCGGGCATTTGCCCAGTGGGCCTCCAGCTCCATGGCCTGTTGATGTCCAGGCTGCACAGCGGGAGGAGACCTGCAGACAGCATGTGCCTGAGCCTCCATTCCTGGGGTGAGTAAGCTCACCCTCTCTCTTGCCTCCCACTGTGTTAAACAAATTGAAGGGGTGCTGTGTGGACTCTGATTCAAGAGGGGGGCTTTGGTGAGCAGAGACATCCTTACATCAGAGTTCCCCTTTACACCAGAGTCCACACTACCCCCCTTAAATCAGGGATCTCAAGACCTCTTTACATCAGATCCCCGTTAAATCAGGGTTCCCCTTTACATTAGAGTCCACAGAGCTCGCCCTTACAGTAACTGGAAATTCTGCAGACTCTAAGGGGGTCTGTGCAGACTCTGATGTAAGGGGGGGTCTGTGCAGACTCTGATGTAAGGGGGGTCTGTGTGGACTCTGATGTAAGGGGGGGCTGTGCGGACTCTGATGTAAGGGGAGGCTGTGCAAACTCTCCTGTAAGGGGGGCTGTGCAGACTCTGATGTAATGGGGGTCTGTTCAGACTCTGATGTAAGGGGAGGCTGTGCAGACTCTGATGTAAGGGGGGCTCTATGGACTCTGATGTAAGTGGTCTGTGTGGACTTTGATGTAAGGGGTCTGTGTGGACTCTGATGTAAGGGGGGTTGTGTGGACTCTGATGTAAGGGGGGCTGTGCGGACTCTGATGTAAGGAAGCAGGGGGTGGCATGAGCTGGAGATCTGCACAGTAAGCAGAGAGTTTAAGGGGGCACTGTGATTACAGAGAAAAGGGGTGAGCATGATTGCAGGGGCACTGCACTGTAAAGGGGCACTGTAATCATTACAGGGCCCCTTTACAGTGCAGTGTCCCTTGCACATTACAGCATGGAGGATCAACACCAGCCACCCCCGTAGATGCCTACCCACACCCCCACCCTCCTTGTAAAAGTTGGCTGCTCAGTCTAAAATGCCTGGGCCTATTTTTTGTCCCAGTCCAGGCCTGTTTACATGTTAATGGCAGGTAAACTGTACTCCTGAATGCTACATTCTGTAGAATGTGTTGTACGTACATTTTCATGACCCCTGCACCCTGTATGCTGAGTTATACATTACATACTCTCTAACACTGCACTCTGTATATGGGGCTATATGTTACATAATCCTGACCTTCTGTATGGTGGGAGTGTAGGCAGCTTCTAAAATCCAAAGGGTTTCCAAAGTCACCTAGAGCTGTGAAAGAAATATTTGAATCTGGACTTGAAGCGCCACACTGAAATATTAGCATTAGGGTGGCAACATTTTGATGTTGGTTTATTGTTTAGCCTCACCTTCTACTTTAAAGTGGATGTAAACCCTCACATTAGGTGCGTACCTAGAGCATTTGGCACCTGGGGCGGATCCTATATCTGGCACCCAACCCCCCCCTGAAAAGCACAAGGTAGTGCAGGTTTTTAGGGGTTAAATCAGATAGTGAGGAGGCAATATAATGCTTCCTTGTCACCTGTCAAACACCCTCTGAAAAGTGATCCACTGTGGTTCACTCTTCAGAGGGCAACACTAGTGTACCCTAATCTACAGCAATGCTCCTCACAAGGCCGATCCTAGGGTCACAGATACCTGAGTGCAGAAATATTTCTAGCGCCTGCGTATGGGTGTGGTCATCTTACTAAGTCCTCCCCTTTACAAATGTTTCTATGGCAATGACTGCAGCCTGATCAGTGCCCATCAGCGCAGCCACATCAGTGCCCATCAATGCAGCCTGATCAGTGCCCATTAGCACAGCCTCACCAGTGCCCATCAGCACAGCCTCACCAGTGCCCATCAGTGCAGCCTTATCAGTGCCCATCAGCGCAGCCTTACCAGTGCCCATCAATGGGGGGGGCAGCAGGGGAACCTCTCAGATGTGCACTAGCGTTGCTAGGTGGGTGCAGAGGGGTGACACCTGTGGGCAGCGGCAAACCCCCTACACTGATTTACATCTCTCTCGCGGCACTGGTGTTCTGTCAAATTAGCTAACACGTCAAAAACTCCAACCACGTCATTTCTGGATGGAGATTTTGATGAGTTGGCTAATTTGACAGAACGCTGGCAGTGTCCCTCAGTAGAGCAGCAGAACGAAGCCGCCTCTCCCTCCTCTCTGTTTACATCTACAGAGGAGGAGAAGGGAGTCTGAGAAACACACAGCTGTGCCTATCCCGCTCAGTTCTCGGTCTGTACAGATTATAATAATTTAGATGGACATGTGCAGGGGGGGAGATATGGGAGCAGAGAGTGGGGTCTACACTGGGGGGTGCCTATATTGATTGAGGGGGGGTCCGCACTAAGGGGGGTCCACACTAAGGGGGGTCCGCACTGAGGGTGGTCCGCACTGAGGGGGGTCCACACTGAGGGGGGTTTGCACTGAGGGGGGTTTGCACTGAGGGGGGTCTGCACTTAGGGGGGTCCATACTGAGGGCGGTCCACACTGAGGGGGGGTCCACACTGAAGGGGGTTGTATTTAGTTAGTGGGGGGTCTGTATTTAGTGGAGAGGGGTCTGTAGTTAGTGGAAGGAAGTCTGTACTGTGGGAAGGGGAACTATAGTTGGTGGAGGTGGGGTGACACCAATTTTTTCTGCATCTTTTGACACCAACCCTAGTGACGCCACTGCAGATGTGTCATTCCAAATGCAGTGTGAGTTGAGCTTTAACTATTTGACAATAAACATTTACATTATGCTGCTGCTCCTATGTTGTTTGCATGGGATTCCGCATAGGTTTCACACATCAGCATTTTTTCTTTTAATAGCGGATCACATACACATATATTCTTTACCCTTTTCATTATTTTAAACATTCTACAGAATATCTATCTATGTATTTCCAACTATCTCTTATGGTATTTTCGTAATATAGTTTTGTGGTAAAATGCTTTTCTACTTACTCCTGACATGTGAACACATTTTAAATAAGCACAAAGGACACAATATTCCTACAATACACACACACACTGATATTAATTATTCTGACAAATGTAGTGCCACACTTTGTTGTCTACCAGTCCCATGACACAAATGTTAAAAAATTGTAGGATAATGAGGAAAAACATGAGCATAGATCTAATTAAATTGCCACAACAGTGTACATCTAGAGGTCTACTGTAGGGATTTCCATATATATATATATATATATATATATATATATATAAAACAAAATATGTAAGGGTTCACAACCTAATCTATTTATACTACAAAATGGTGTTAGAGGAAGAAGGCACTGTCATACATTACATTTAGAAGCAAACAGCATTATAAATATAAAATATAAGCATCGGTAGCTCAAAAAGTCGCTTACACTGTATAACCTTAAATAATGCATTAATTCAACAAATTCTCCACTTTGTCCCTTGAAATTTGAAAATCTTTTTTTAGAAGGAATATATCCTTTAAAGCAGTTGTATGCCCCCAAATGTAATTTTTACCTACTGGTAAGCCTATAATAAGGTTTACCTGTAGGTAAAATTAATATCTCCTAAAGCTAGGAGATATTTACCTTGCATGCGGCCATGACGTCACGGTACATGTGCAGTGATGTCCCGACGAAGGCCCAGCATATAGCGACCTTGCCAGACACCTTGGATGGGAGTGACTTCTCGCGGCTATGGCCACTCACAGCACCAGTGCCGCAAACCCAGAAGGATCCCTCGAGGGAAAATGTCAGCTCTCTCTGCGGGGACCAGGCAGGTCTTCGTTCTGAGGTAAGTATTTCATAATGAGCTAGTATGTGGTGCATACTAGCTCATTATGCCTAAGCTTTACAGGTTTCTTTTTTTTTTAAGCATACAACCACTTTAAGTCTATAGTGATAACTTTTCATTCAATGTAGAGTTTTTTTGGTAGTAATATTATAGGACAGTTGGACTCTTTATATCCAAACAGCAAACTGAGGCAGCCATCTTCACACCACTGGAGTTGCGGACGAGCAAATCTTGAGGCTGCCATAGTTATAGTTAAATAGAAGGAATAGAGTGCCAAACAATCAACATAAAAGTTCATATATTTTGACGATTCAATGACAACCACTAGAAATGCTGTAACCAACTAATTTTGGGGGCAGCAGAATCCCCCATCATAAGAGCTTGGGCCAAGGTAACTGGAGCCAGGTGGTGGGACGTCAATCCTTGCACGTTTTTGCACAAATAGCGATATTTGTTATTTCACCTAAATTTTGCACATTTTGTGCGATTTGCGTGGAGCATGATGTATATCCAGCTCCTATGCAGATCGCACTGATATGAGATTCAGCATTTGCACTTTAGTATTTAAGTTTTCAATGTCACTTTGCCTTGGTGTAGAGATCATATTTGTGATTATTAATTCTATGAGGGGAGTGCGGTTTTTTCTTGATTTCATATTCATTTTGGGTTTCCATTATTACATGTACAGCCCCCCTCAGTGCTATATATTCATTTATTTATTGATTCATTTATACATTGTTTGTGACATCACTGACATATTTGTTTATAATTAATTAGTATCACCCACATCTTTGTTTATAATTAATTATAATTATAATTAATTATTACTATTATCTTCTCTGTTGTGCTGGTTTCACACACATATTTAACTGGAGTAACTGTATAGTCTGTTGTGAAATCTCCAAAAGGGTATCTGATTGCTTAATCTAAAAATGGGCAGATTTGAAAAGTTCAATGGCTGTGTAATGGTAAAACAAGGAAAGAGGGAAAAAGGGATTTCCCTTTCTGAAGGCCCTAACAATGTGTAATGGAGTTGCCAGTATATAGTTATAGGTAAAAGACTGCTGACTTTGGCTTATGATTCTGTTTGCTTCTGTCCTTCTGCTGTATACTGGTACTGTAAGGAACCATCCGGGGCCATTGGCAGACCTATGCGCGGGGGCACATAGTATGTGCGCGCGCCTGTGCATGTTCGCGCGCGCCCGTGCTTATGAGCCGGCAATGGCGCCAAAGACAGCCATTTAAGCTGACAGCACCCTGCACTCGGTGCTGTCCGTTCTACAGCATTACTGTGTCCTGTGACTCAGCATTTGCTCTGAAGTGACTTCCTGTATCTGTGACACCGGCTTCCCTTAGATTTTGTTTGCTATCTGCCTGCCCTGACCCCGGCCTGTTTACGACTACTCTTTGCCTGCTCCTCTGTACCTCTGCTGCCCGCACGTTACTGACCTGGCCTGCATCACCATTCTCCTACCAGCACACGTTCCGGTGGGCCCTCAACTACCATCAGTGACCCAGTCCAGCCCTCGTGCTCCCCTGTGCTCCAGAACTCCCTGTCTCCACTATCAGGGGTTCTCGAACCAGGGCCGTAAGAGAGGTTGTCCCCTGCACAAGTCAGACTCTACCACCAGGTACGTGACAGGTATCTGTCTGCAGTTGTCCAGTTCTGTGGGTTATGTACTGGGAATTGTTGTATAAAAAAAGTTCATCTTTGTAATCAGCAGTTTTGTCTAAGTTTAAACATTCCACGCGAACAGGAGGCTATTTCTGGCCGAACTCTCAGTGAGTTGACCCCTTGCTTACTCACTTCAAGAATGGTTTAGAGAATGCTCTCCTCACTTCACACAACTGTCAAGAGACAGCCCAGCTGGGCCTATTTGTCCTCATATTTGTCTACTAATACGACATTGATTTGTTTCATTTTATGTATCTTTTGATAAAACCAATAAAAAACCTTTTTTTAAGAAAAAAGGTTAGGCGGGCACTCTGTATTATTCAAGGGGTTATTCCTTGATACATTATTAACATGAAGTTGATTGGATGATCAAAATCTTACAACACACGTTAAAACAGTTCTAACTTATCCGGTTCCCGACTGCTGCAGAGTGGCGCTGTAGCGCGAATCGCCATCTTTAAATGGCAGCTTGCGCATGCTCAGTAGCGGGCGGGAGCACGCCACCGGTGGCGCGTTCTCGTGCCCGCTGCACCGTTCAGAGTTGTGGCTGCGGCTCAGGTGGACTCGATCTCCGTTGGCTAGCCGCAATTGCTTGACAGAGCAGAAAAATGGGGAACTGCCGATGTAAACATGGTGCTTTCCCACACTGTTAGGGAGCATGTCAAAGATCTACTAATCACTATACTCGGGATCAGTTAGATCTCTGGTGCCCCTGACAGCCCAGCCCCCTCACAGTTAGAACACATCCAGGGAACACAGTTAGCCCCTAGATCGCCCCCCCCCCCCCCCCAGGTAAATCCCTTCACTGCCAATGACATTTACACAGTAATCAGTGGATATTTAAATTTATGATCGCTCAATAAATGTCATTGGTCCCAAAAAAGTGTCAAAATGGTCCGACAGGTCCGCCCCAATATCGCAGTACTGCTAAAAATCGCAGATCGCCGCCATTACTAGTAAAAGAAAATAAAAATCCCAGAATTTAATACTCATCATCCATAAACGCGGCAACTTTTGCGTAAACCAATCAATAAATGCCGATTGCGAATTTTTTAACCAAAAATATGAGGAAGAATATAAATTGGCCAAAACCAATGAAAAAAAATGTTGTTTTTTTATATTTTTTTGGGGGATTTGTATTTTAGCAAAAACTAAGAAATATAGATTTTTTTTGCAAAACTGACGCTCCTTTTTTATTTATAGTGCCAATCAGAAATGACGCAGAGGGAATCAAATACCACCAAAAGAAAGCTATATTTGTGGGAAAAAAGCACGCATTTCATTTGGGTACAATGTTGCACGACCGCGCAATTGTCAGTTAAAGCAATGCAGTGCCGAATCGCAAAAAGTGCTCTGGTCCTAAAGTGTGAAATCCTTCTGGGGCGGAAGTGGTTAACAGCTTCCCGACCGCGCGCCGTCTTTTCACGGCGGCAGTCAGGGAGCCCTGCGCGAATCGCCGTAAATAAACGGCGATTCGCATTTGGCCACCAGGGGGCGCGCGCGCACGCGCGCCCCCGCCGCACTCCTGCGGAGTGTGCCCGCGGCTCGGGCGGACCCGATGTCCGCCGGCGAGCCGCGATGAGCGGCTATAGGGAAAAGAACGGGGAACCGCCGATGTAAACACGGCGGTTCCCTGCCCTATAAAAAAAAAATAAAAAATGATCATTACCGCCGCTAGACGCTAAAAATCGCCATTACGCTATAACCCCCCCTGTACAGCCTGGTAAAACTGTGAAAAAACCCTGGTTACTGTAAATAAGTCGCTAGTCTTTAAATTTACAGGTGACTAATGACATATTTACAGTAACCGTCACTTCCCCAATTGGACGTCCCCCTCTCGATCCCCAATTATCACAAGGGACCCACACAAGAATGACACCCCCCCAACCCGATTGTACCCGTACTTTCTAGATTGACTAGGGTCACTGTCCCTAGTCATCTAGAGAGTACGGGGTGACTGTCCCGTCCCTTGGCGGCACAAATGTAGCCGCCAAGGGGCAAGAAAAGGGATATCGGCGAGTAGCGCCGAGCGGCCGCCTGTAGCCCAGGCGGGCTCGGCGCCCGTGTGAGGCGTCCTCACGCCGCCCCCGCGCG
>BLSH010278153.1:66510-82650 GCA_018402905.1 Glandirana rugosa | reverse complement strand
GAATTGCAGCAGGGTGGCACCCAACGCAGCTCGTGGGCATCACTGGAGCGTGGCTGGGGGGATACAGAGGACACAGATGATATACCTCCCACAGAGGACAGCTTGTCTTTGCCTCTGGGCAGCCTGGCACACATGGCCGACTACATGCTGCAGTGCCTGCACAATGACAGCCGAGTTGCCCACATTGTAACTTATTACTGATTACTGGGTGGCCACCCTGCTGGATCCCCGTTGCAAGGACAACGTGCCGTCCTTAATTCCCTCACTGGAGCATGAGAGGAAGATGCGCGACTACAAGTGCACACTGGTAGAGGCGCTGCTGAGGGCATTCCCAAATGACACCGGGGGCTCAGCGGAAGCACAAGGCGAAGGCAGAGGAGGAGGAGGAGGAAGAGGCCACCAACGCAGCTGTGCCACCGCCAGCACCTCAGAAGGCAGGGTTAGCATGGCCGAAATGTGGTAAAGCTTTGTCAGCAGCCCGCTACAACAAACAGCACCACCAGCTGATAGACAACGTCTTAGCAGGAGGCAGCATTTCAGCAACATGGTGCAAGAGTATGTGTGCACACGCCTACACGTACTGACTGATGGGTCTGCCCCATTCAACTTCTGGGTCTCTAAATTTGGCCACATGGCCTGAGCTTGCCCTTTATGCCTTGGAGGTGCTGGCCTGCCCTGCAGCCAGTGTATTGTCTGAACGTGTGTTTAGCACGGCAGGAGGCGTTATCACAGACAAGCACAGCCGTTTGTCCACAGCCAATGTGGACAAGCTAACCTTTATTAAAATGAATCAGGCATGGATCCCACAAGACTTGTCTGTACCTTGTGCAGAATAAACATTTAGACCGGACTCACACAGCCATTCGTATACTTGTTTTTTGAATAGGCCTCAATATTTTGTGGGCTATCCCAATTATAAACAAACAAAAAAAATACAGTGCTGGCTACCTCCTCCTCGACCACCGCCACTTTCACCTACACTGCCATGGTCATGGCCTAGTCAACCTCTAGGCTCCTACTCCACATCCACCCCCCCTTCCCATTTTTTTTATTTGATTTTAACTTATTTTCCCTATCCCCATTTTTTTGTAGAGCACTTGCCCTACTCTTACCCCCATTTTACTTCCTTTTGCAGCCCTCTAGCACTTGGCAGGACTTTATTACAGCCATTTTTGTGCCTAAAAGTTCGGGTCCCCATTGACTTTAATGAGGTCCGGGGTCCGGGATAACGTTCGGGCAACGTTCGGTGCCGAACCCGGACTTTTTTCCAAAGTTCGTTCGGACCCTCCGAACCCGAACGTCCAGGTGTTCGCTCAACTCTATTTGCAATCTGTCCCTAAAAGCAGTAGTAGTAGTAATCTCTACCTAGTCCACAATCAGATCGTTCTGTAATGCAGAATGAGATGTGCAATCTGTCTCTCAAAGCAGTAGTAGTAATCTCTACCTAGTCCACAATCAGATCGTTCGGTAACACAATCAGATCATTTGGTAATGCAGGGTGAGATCTGCAATCTGTCCCTCAAAGCAGATCGTTCTGTAATGCAGGATGAGATCTGCAATCTGTCCCTCAAAGCAGCAGTAGTAGTAATCTCTACCTAGTCCACAATCAGATCGATGAGATGTTATTCTATCTGCAATCTTTCCCTCACAGCGCCGGCAGCATCCTCTCCCTACACTACCCAGAGAGCATGTGACATGCAGCACTAAGTGACTCCAGCTTATAAAGAGGCTGGGTCACATGATGCACTGGCCAATCACAGCCATGCCATTAGTAAGCAAGGCTGTGATGGCTTCTAAGGGAAAACCAGTGAAACGCTTGTTGATTGGCTGCCCTGCAGCTATTCAACATGCGTGATCAAATACCCAAACCCAGAACCAGAACCCAAACTTTTTTTCAAATGTCCGGGTTCGGGTCCGGGTCACGGACACCCCAAAGTTCGGTACGGACCCGAACTTTACAGTTCGCTCAACTCTAATGTTGAGTATCGTTTAAGCTAGCTAAGCTAGCCATACAGAGGCCACAATTCTGCTTTAATCTGTATTTTGGTATTGTCTGTATAAGCTCCAATGAGCAGGGCTCTCTGATTCCTCCTGTATTGAACGGCAATGTAAAGCCTCATACACACAAGCCAATGGTTGGTCAACCGAACGTCCAACTTTTGTCCAAATTGGGTGACGGTGGTTTGGTCTAGCGTACTGACATGAGTCAATTAATCGCCTAGAAAAGCCGAAGGTAGTGACGAGTTATGAGCATATAACGAGGAAGTTCAGGTGAATGTGATTTGTGAATTATGAACACAGGTTACACGAACAATCGGCCAACGCCAGCCAACACAAGTTTTCTAGTCTCGTTGTCCAACTTCTGTTGGATGATGATGGGAAATAGGCTGTAGAATTGTGCGTACACACGATCGGATTTTCGGCCAACAGGCTGTTCAATGACCGTTGTTGACCGATAATCGGACCGTGTGAACGGCCTTAACTGTACTGTTTGCCCTCATGTTGTCAAGCGCTGTGCAAACTGTTGGCGTTATATAAATCCTGTATAATAATAACAATAATAATAATCTATGTTTTCATTAATTCTGTTGTCACTGTTTTAGTGATAAATATGCATTCCAAAAAAATCTGGACCTGGTTATATAGGGGATACAAAATAAAAGCTCTGTAATTATTTTGAGGTTTATCTGCTAGGGCAGAAAATGTATTGTTGTTACTCTTTAACAGTTACTGTAACTTTGTACATTTCATCATATATTTACATTAGCTCTGCTCTGCAGGAGAAAATAAATACCATCTGGATCTGTAATTAACACACCATATGGAACTTAAATAGAGATTTTACTAACCTTTCTTTGCCATTCTTTGGTTACTGGTGCTTATATTATTAGAACGGCGGTGTTAAAATGCAGTCTCCAGAATTTTTCTCTATGAGATAGTATACTGTAGATGCACCTTTAATAAACTCCAAGAGCCAATCAAGACTAGGGGCTTGTCCACATCACATGTATTGGTGTGGTCCCAAAGCATGGACAAAAAGTATTTTCTATTTTGTCAGTTCATGCCAAAAATGCTCATTGGTGTGCTCTAAAAAAATAAGGCAGGCAGCATCTTATCAGCATCTTATCACATTGCAGCACATATTAGGTAAAATAAAAAGCAATGTGTCTTTGTTTTAAAAAAAAAGCCACAACACGAAACATAAAAGTACCACTACGCATATCATCAGCATATGCACTATTGCACTGCTGATATCGGGGTGGGGGTGTTTGGTGTTATAGCTCCCCCAATATTTTAACAAGCACCCCCATAATACATTCATCAGCAACTGTCTTGGCCCTTTGCAAAAAAAAAAAAGTGCAGGAACGTGCAATGCAGCACGCTGCAAATGTATTTTGCTTTATCAGGTATATTATAATTACAACAACAGTGTGGGAGAGAGGCAACTTCACTGGAGTGAGTACTTAGGTATATGAAACCACTGAACACAAATGCTGGGGGGGTTATTGCTGGACAGGTTAGTGCTGAGAGTTATTGGTGCTGGGGATTATTATTACATGGAATGTTATTGTTGGTGGTTATTGCTCTCCCTGACACTTGCTGGGGGTTTTAATTGCTGGCCCTGATACTTGCTGGGGACTATTGCTGACCCTGACAGTTACTAGGGGACATTGCTTGCACTGATACTTGCTAGGGGTTATCACTGCTGGCCCTGATACTTGATGGGGCCTATTGCTGGGGATTTATCATCTCTAGCCCTGATACTTGCTGGGGTTATTGCTGGCCTCCGAAACATGCTAGGGGTCGTCATTGCTGGCGCAAACACCAATGAGGAAGGTTATTATTGCTGCTTAAACCATATTGTCTAAACTATATCAAAGCAAATGGGGAAAGGCGGCATACTAAAAACCATACACTGTGAAGCAACACCCACTTTTTTTTATCACATTCACTTTCAGGTTACACCCACAAATGCATAGTGGGTGGCGCACTAAGTGCACCATATTTTCTTTCATCGTTCCTTCAAGATGGGCAGTAGATGACCAATGAAGTACACCAGTTCCCTTCACAATCCCTTCAAGGTGTCCCTACTAATTCTTTTCAAATGTTGGCAACTATGGTTTATTTTTTTTTCTTTTGTTGTTCAAATTATTTTATTGTCACATAACAGGTAGAAAAAAAAAACATTACAGAAACGTCACAATGACCAATAGCTTACATGGATTCACAAGCCATACAAGAAAAGTAGTAAATTCAGCTGTATCATGATCTTCCTGGAGCTCCGGATGGGGAGCCAGATGTCTAGCGTCAACGCACTCAATATGGTGGGTCAGTGGATTTCAGATGTGCGAGTCCTAGTGCGGGGACAGGTGGGTGATTTGTGTAGCCTATCTATATTGGACAGCTAGCAAAGTCAGTGTGGTTGAAACTGGCTTGCGGGAACATAATTGAGGCTGATTGTTAGACGCAATCATTATGACCAAGGAGACGACAGAATACAGAGAAGGTGGAAAAAGAGAAAGAAGAAAAGAAAGAATGGGGGGAGATATAAGGGGAGAAAAGATAGGGGGGGGAGAGAAAGGAGGGAATCCCGGAGGAGATAGGCCACTGAGCCTCTATGTTAGGGGACTGTCAGGTCTGCATCCTCAGGAGGTCAGGGTTTTAACAATGCAGTATCAAGGCCTGGGGGGGCATAGTGGGCTAGCCAGGGCCCCCATATCCGCTCATGCTTAGAGATCCTATCCAGGATGACTGCCTCAATTCTGGCGTGGATCATGGCTCTGGTGATCCTATTTTTAGTTTCCGCTAAGGATAGCTTGGGCGATTTCCATGCGCGCGGTCATTTGCTTAGCTGCAGTGGTGACCTGCAGGAGTAGTTTGAATTGGGGTCTGTTTAGTTCTGGGGGCTTTTGATTTAAGAGTGCTATAGTGGGATCAGGGGCAAGGTGACAATCCGCTAACTTAGTGATAATTTCAAACATCTGGGCCCAGAAAGTGCATTCCTCGGGGCAGCTCCACCAGATATGTAAGTGGGTTCCTGGGTCTGGGCAGCCTCGGAGTGGTGAGTAGGAGGGTAGGAATTTAGCTATCCGGGCAGGAACCAGGTACCATCTCATGAGGACTTTATAAGTGGTTTCGAGAGCTACGATATTTTGGGAGGAGGATTTGGTGGATTCCCATATCTCCTTCCATCCCTCCGGATCTATGGTCACCTGCAGGTCCCTCTCCCATGCCTCAGCATAAGGAACCTGTGAAGGGTGGTGGAGTATCGAGCAGATGGACATATACGGTGGAAATCATGTTCCTGGCGTGAGGGTCCTTATGGCAAAATCGCTCAAAGGAGGACATAGCAGGTCGGGATGCATCTATGTGTATATGGGGTGTAAAAAAGTGTTTGAGCTGCAGATACCTGAAGATTTCAGAGTTGGGGATGTTGAATTGTTCTTGTAGGGTGGGGAACGACTTAAGGGAGTCTGGGGTGGTGAAAGAGTGTGCCAGTAGGAGGCCGGCCGCGGCCCACTTGTGGAACGAGACTGGGGAGGTCCAGGCCGGATAAAAGGCTGGGTTGTGCAAAAATGACAGCATAGGATTGTGCGGAGATTGCAGACCCGCCTTGAGTTTGAGTCTGTCCCACAGTCAGATACTGTAAGATGTAACAGGATTTTGAATGGGCCCACGATCTTTTGAGTTCAGCCATAGTAAATTGGCTGTGGATAGGGGATCGTAGTCGACCGCCTCCAGGGACACCCAAAGGGGTACTTTGTGTGTGGCGTGCCAATTGGGCAGTGAAGCCAGTTGCGCCGCAGTCCTTTGGCCAGTTGCCACAGTCCTTTGGCCGTTGGATCTTCAAGTGGGTAGAGTGGCCTAGTTGACCGGTGTGCCTTCAGTCATACAGTGTCACGAGGTTGAATCCCTATGATCAGCCCAGGGGGCCAGTTGTCCAGTATCCATGGCACTTAGGTGGGGGGTTTCAATCCGAAAGGCTGTGGGGCCACCTCAGCTGAGTTCAATAAGGGGGGGCCAGGACTGGGACAGGGTCGCAGTCTAAATCTCTTTTAGAAGCTTGAGGGCATCTCAGCCCGGGGGGATGCAATCCCGGTGGAAAAGAAGTCCAAAAAGATGGGATTGGAGGGGTTCAGTGGGGGATAGCGCTTCTGCCGGGGCCTGGTGGCAAAGGCCCTGCTATACCACAGTCTGAGTCAGCAAAGTGCCCATTAAACTAGGGCAAAATGTCTCTGTAACAGGGAAAACAGGTACCCCTCAGACTGAGGCACCAGGAGCATCCAGCCCATGTGTGGGTGAGGAGTGAAGAAAAAGAGTAGCCTTTACCTTAGTCCATGGAATCAGGGAGGGTGGAGAAGTGAGCCTGCTGCGCTTGTGTAGGTTCAGATCCTCGGATTCTGTGATGGAAGCATGGGCCTTTTGAGGAGAGCTGGATGTGGAGCGGAGTCTCTGTGGCTATTCTTTCGAAGTAGAAGAGGGGGTTGTCAGGCGTAGATCCTGTAAAAGAGACTGGAGATCCTCCTGAGACTTGCACGTATACTTGTGGCCCTTGAATGTAAATCTGAGGAAGAAGGGGAACCACCAGGAGTAGATGATGTGGTGGTCTTGCAAAATTAGCAGTTGGGGTTACAGTGCCCTGCGTTTGGCAATGGTCGTGGGTGATAAATCAGCGAACAACTGATAGTCATGGCCCTGAAAATTTAAGTTTTCTCTTTGGTGGTGGGCTGCCTGTAGTAGCTGTTCCTTTGTCCGGTAGTAGTGCAGCTTAATGACTATGTCGCGTGGGGGGCCCTCCTTTTTACGGGGTTCCAGGGTTCTCTGGATTCTGTCCATTTCTAATCTCTCGATTGGGATGGAAGGTGCAAGTTCTTGGAACAGGGCTATGACTGTGGATTGCAAGTCCACAACTGATACGCAGATTGGATCTGCGCGCCCGGTTCTCAAAGTCCTCTAATTGGACCTGCAGGAATAGATTTTCTTCTCAAAGGGCCTCTAGATGATCAGACTGGTTGTTTATGGTAACTTCCAGTTCATCTACTTTATGTTCAAGTTCCGCAGTGCAGGGGCCTAGCTCTCTGATCTCTTTAGTGAGATGATCAGTAATTTGGTCTGAGGTCTGCTTGAGGGCCCGCTGCAGCATCCTTTTAAATTGCTGCAAAATATCAGGGTGTAGTGGCTGGGCTTGTGGAGATCTCAGAGGAGAAGCTAGGGGATCACAGTCAGACTCACCCTCATCTGGATGCAGTAGTGGCTTCATCCTAGGCGAGCGGTGTGTGCCTGCATGGCGCAGAGGGTCGGGCGCCATCTTGGCGGAGGCCCGCACCAGGACCTCGCAGATTGTCTTCACCTTGGGCTTCTGCCTGGAGCCTCCGAGTACCATCGCGGGTGTCCCAGCGGGTTCCTGGGGCTGTGAGAGAGCCGTGGAGCCGTGGGTCAAGGCAGGCTCCTGTTGATGCGGTCGAATGTCTCCCTAGGTACAGAGCTCTACATCGGTGTGTCCGACATGGAGAGCTATGCTATGGTTTATTTTTACATCCACTAACAACAACTGCAGGACTGATATTTGATCTTGGTGACCAGCAATATAAAGGGCATCCGTACATACTTCTGACCACTGCACTCTGTTTTCTTCAATGTACTTAAAGAGTGCTACATTCTTAATACAATATGAATTTGTGGTTTCTATATTACATTGCATCTTTCATTTTCCGAGTAAGCATTTATCATTATGCTATTAATATAAGGCGGGATTTAGGACCAGGGACTTAGCTCCCCCAATTATACTCCCAGCACCAGCACAGCACCATGATCCAGAGCCAGCTCTATGTGACTGCAACCTAACAATGTTTGCAGCTGTAAACCAGCCCTTAATTGTGCGTGGTAAAATGCTGATTTTAAAAAATGGCAGCAAGAGAGGGTTACAGCTCTCATCTTCCATGAAGGCTGGCATGCTGCTCTCCTGATTCATTGCACCTCTATAGGATAAGCCAAACCACCTTGACTTACAGCTCTTAAAATTATGATTTGAAAGAAGCTTCTGCAATCCTCAGCAGCCATTCCTCCCTAAATAATTTTATGTCAGTGCTGCCCATGTTAAATTTAGCAGTGTCAATTTATGTTTGTTAACCTGACAATATATATTTTTTTTCATTTCATTTTTTTCCATTTTTTGGTGCACTTATAATAATAAAAAAAACTCATAACATTTTAAACTTTTTTTGATTTTATATTATACTGTATATATTTTAAAATATATATTATAAATATTTTATATATTAAATATACAGTATTTATATATATATTAAAAATATGGTATATATTATAAAATGTATATTATTTATTCCTTAATTTTATCTGCCAACTGATGGCACCGCTGATGGTGCTGTAGCCTAAAGTTGGCTGTGTTTTTTTCTGAAAGCGAAAACATTTTTTTTTCATTTCTACCTCCAGTCTGTATGTGATCATTACACCATAGCTGATATAGTGATCTCAGAACTAGAAAACACTCTTAGTGGCTCCTGATCATCAGTGGGTACCTGAGCTGTTAGTGACAGCAGGATTGAGAGCCATCAGCCTTGCAAAGTATTGGTTGCTGGCTCTCAATGGTGGAATGCCTATGAACATGTGGAATGCTTATGAACAATGCCCTATGCCGGAAATCATTTATACACACACTGTGCACCCACCTTCATTTTGCTTTCCAAATTGATGCATGCATATTGCAAATGACCAAAAGTTGCCAAATTTCCTATAAGTTGCCTTAAAGCTGAGCTCCATCCAAAAGGGGAAGCTTCTTTTATTTGCTACCTGTTTTTGACAGGTACCTGCTCCCACTTCTGGGTGACTTTGTCATGGCAAAGTCACTCAGAATTCCCCCCTCCTCCCTCCCCCGCCGCTGGACCATTCACAAAGTGCTTTGCGCAGAAATGGTTGCAGCACCCAAGAGCCCCGATTGAAAAACCGGCTGGGTTGCTGACATCACGGGATCCCTGGTAAGTGTCCCAATATTAATAGTCAGCAACTACAGTATTTGACTTTTCATTTTTTGGTGGGGGGTGCACTGCTCCAGGTAACAAAATCCCTCTACTCCATTACCTCTGCACATGGAAAGGGTGCTGGACCTGCATGCATCAGGAAGCATGATGTGAAAAGTAGCTGTACTGTATTTATACCCCCATTGCTGTATGGATTGCCATTTTTCTATCATGGATCAATGAAGATGGTTTTAAGGGAGTGTGGCCATCTACGCTTTTCATGTTATGCTCTTTGTTTGGTATAGTACTTTCGCATGCCAAGCTCTATATGCAGAGAGATTGCTTTTTATGCCTAAACTGTACCCTCTCTAAAACCACCTATGATATCCTCCTGATTAGGAAGTTCAGCTCAGGTGCTGGGCATTTATGCAGAATTAGGCTGACCATACATTATATAATTTTCTTGTGCAATTTTCCTTTAGATTTGCCAAAACCATATAATATGAGGTCAAGCCTAAACACTTTCAATGTGTATGCACTCAGGCACAGGCAGGCCCTTGTACTACATAGTTGAAGATAAATATAAAGGAAACGAAATAAGAAAATTGTATAATATATGGCCAGCTTTAATTTGAATATAGCAATATCTAGAAAATGAGGTTGTTCAATTCTATAGCTTAATAAAACATATGTTTCCTTAATGCAAAAATGACATTTGAGTATTTTTAAACTTTACCATCTAAATAAGCATTAAAACAATATATTCGTTTAGAAAGCTTTATGTTTCCTCACCAAAGTGCAGCAACTGCTCATGAACATTGTTAATATATTTTATTCATCCACCTTCTGTTCAAACAGCAGACTACACAGTGCTTCAAATGCATTGCAAGACTATTAGGTAATATTTTCTTTGTTTAATTTCAGCAGGGTTCATTGACAAACATTCATCTTTCCGTTCCATGCAAACAACTGCTCTGCCACTTTCACTAAAAACCTTTAAACTTTCCATATCCTTTCAAAAAATGAAGGTCGGCCTGATTTATAGAAAATACAGCATTGTATAAAAATAGTTACAAAGGATGAAAGTTTAAGCATTTTTTGTAAAAAAAAAAAACAAATGAATGTGGATACTCTTAGAGCAAAATAAATGGCTATTAGCTGCTAAAGCTATCTACATTTAAAAACTGAATAATAATTACAACATATTTTCTGCATTCAGGAATGCGATCGTTTACTTTTGCTCTGTATTTCCTAGGAAGAAACATATAATTTAGGGAAGAAAACGAAATCCAACTTAAAATGTTTAGCAGAATAGCAAAATTCCCTGGGTACAAAAGATACATTTTACAGTGCAGAGACCAGACAAAGCATAATTAAGGAAGGTTCTGGTAACTTCTTTGAATAATATTTGAAAAACTGTCAGCCTAATTTGTCATGCTCTGTTTCTGAAGTTTTTACATTTTAAGATACTTTAGTCTATCATAAAGAATTGCTTGAAGCAACTAAAACTCATAATTAAGGGATATTGTAAGACCAAGAAGCCTAAATGGTTTTTAAGGATATGAATTGTCCTAAAATAAGTCATTTTTAATTTAACATTTTACACATTGAAAACCATACAGCTATTATTTCATAAACCAGAGAGAATTACAAATTACTTTGTCCTTGAATGTTCGTTCATGACTTACACATCATAACAGATCATGGAGTATGGTCATAATATAATAATATTAAAACAGGCAAAATAAGAGCTAGTGGATTATGGTGATCATTCCCTGTCAGTCAGGGATATTTATATGGTTCACATTCACTGACAATCAGTGTGAAATGGTTACAATTCTTTCAGAATATGTGGTATCTAGTAGCAGTACTCTGTGGTATGCAGAGCTTTTTGTTTATGTCCAGAGGTATGTAGGGATTTATTTACTATAGACAAATGGGTTGTCCACTTTGTAAGTGAAGTTGCACTTGGCAAGGCAATATTCTTTTCCATAGCTTAGTGAATGTGGTGAAATTTTACTCTGCAAAGAATACCCAATCACATGCAAGGAAATAAAAAAAACATAGTTTTTGCTTGCACATGATTGGATGATGGAAGCCTTTAGAGGTTCACTGCTATTCACTAAGCTCTGGTGAAAATACCCTTACAAGTGCAAAATCCCTTTTGTCTATTTTCCTTTAGTAAATCAGCTCCAAAGTGTCTGTTACATCTGTTATAACTATACAGTGTTCATTCCCTACCAGTTTTTGAGAAATACTGCTATTACTCAGTAAATAGGATGCACGGTTTCCTGATATCCAGTGGTATATCTCATTCCACTTCTCTCTTGTTATACAAAATACTTCTACATGGCTGGATTATGAAACTTTATATTCCTGCAATTAAAATCCTTCGATACTTAGCAAAAAAAGGTCAGTACAGAACTGAGAATTACATGATACCAGCTGGTGGTGAGAAACAATACTTAACACCCTCTTTTGAAGGCATTTGAATGTTTAAGTTGTCCCTACCTTCCACAGTTACATTTGCCTCTAGCAGTTATCAGAGTGCCTACTAACACTTCCTTTCCATGCTTATTACAGACCGAAGGCAAAGAATCACACATTATTTCTCAGTATATTATATACCATCGCTATTTAAATGCACTTTTACTTACATTTGCAGACATAGTAACAAATCATGTTAATACAAATGTAGAATATAATAATAAAACAGCTAATTATGCAAAGTTGCAAACATCAGTAAAAGAAATATGTACTGTCGAATATACCCTATACCCAGGCATTGGTAGTTAGAGGGAAGTATGTACTCACCTGCATCCTGCTCAGTGTCTGGCATTGCTGCCTATGTGGTGACATCAAAAACTTTGCAGACACTGTTGGGCAGGAGATCACTCCACCGGGCAATGCCTACATAGGCCCAGAGCTGGGTGCTGGAATTAGTGTTCTAGTACTAGACTCAGGGACATGGCCTGGAACTGCAGTACCCCAAGATTTTGTTGCAATACCGGGAGAGTCCTGTGAAATCTGGGATGGTTGGGGGGGAATTATAAAAATTAGCAAGTAAAATGTCCTGGAATTGTTTATGCATTATTTCCTTTTATTGTTAAGGTTCCTCTTCCCTGTGTAAACAGATTTTTTGTTTGAAAAAGAATTGTAATGATGCACACCTAATGTTTTACATAATTGCAGAGCATCTTAATTAACGGTACATAATATTTAGCATTATGAACATTTGTTTGGAAATATTACATACTAATGATAATAAATTAAACTGCACTAGAAGATACAGTATTTAAATAATCATATCGCACAGAGGCTTGAAAAACATCAATTTTTATGATAATTTTTGAAACTTAAAAAAGTGAGCAGCATTTTTATGTATTTTAACTGTTAGATTGTCTGCCTCACCTAAATTCATGGGCACTCACGTGTCGGCATATGTGTGCGCAGCCCTTTACATTAGGGTGTGCACCCCAAAGCTCAAACACACATGCCTTTTTCTGCAGCCTCAGCTGCAGGGGTAGTGAATGAATGGGACTATAGTTTACTAGTCTTCGGTTATGAATGAACACAGTGAGCGAGTGTGTTCATTTAGAAAAGGAAGGCGCAGGTAGATGACATATTTACTAGCCCCTTCCCTGCTCTCCATCCTCAAACATCCACTGCAGCAGCGCGGGGGGGAGTCAGGGCAGACAACATGGGCGAAGCCCAGGTGGTACACCTGGCACACCCCCTGCGCACGCCTATGCATGTCGGAATTTTGGATGTGCACATTACTTTAGGAGTTTGTATATACAATTATTTTTAAATGGCCTGGCATTATGTGACAACAGACAAAGAAGGGACCTGTAGCATTTTTTAAGTCAGCCGAGTGAAGGCTGTGCTTGCCCATACAAGGATGCACAGGTGTTCCATGCATCCCCATGCAGGCAGTCCCATTTATGTCAAATGGGATGCAGTAGCTACACAGACACAGCTGCTGCTCCCAATTCAACATCCATGGGAGTGCAGATGCATGGTCCTGAACGCAGATAGTGTTAGTCAAACAGGAAGTAGCAGCTATGTTCATGCAGCCACTGCATTCCAATTGGCAAGAATGGGACTGCCTGTACAGGGATCCATGGAACACCTGTGCATCCCTATGTGGGCAAACATGGCCCTTGCACAGGTGCGCGCTATAGTAAGCCCATGTGAAGAAAGCCTTATGCACAGGCATAGTATCCTGTGTGACTTCTTGACATGACTTCTTGGTACGAGTTAAAGGTACTATTCAGTAAAAGCTGAAAAATCTGACTGTGAGAAACTTAAAGGGATCACAGCCTACTGGGTTCAGATTGTCATCCAGATGCTGGTGTAGTGACCAGTCCACCCAATTTCTTTTGGTCAGTAATCTGTTTATCCTAGAATGTACCTGCTTATGATGTTGAAAGCTGGAACACCCACTGTAAACTACTTGCGTTCTCTAACATACAGAAAACCTGATTAAAAAAAAAAAAGAAGAAGTTTTAACTGCTACTGGTCAGATTCAGATCTAACATTGAAGTTTGAATGTCTTTGTGACTGCAGGCAGCAAACAGAAAAAAACCCCGACATAGCGAAGCCCTCTTTATGACCCTGAATACAGGTGTGCCTACTTTAGTTGCTGTGGTTCACATAAAAATCTATTTAAACTGCATGAATTTTATGGTTTGAGCACAGTTGCTGAGTTTACTTGATAGCATTAGTTGCTCCCTAAATTCCTTCAATTGCTCTTCAGTGGTTTGGGAAATTATGATTTCAAGACTTGCGTCACCCTTTTAGAAATTAAAATAATGATAATAAAGGCACTAAGGAAAAGCACCTCCAAAGCACATGTATTACAGCACACCACAAAACACAAAAATGCACTAGTGCATCGAAAAAAGATGTTTGTCCTTTTTTGTTATGTTTTGCTGTTTTGGCATGCCATTCACATAAATTGGATGCCTTTTTGCTGTTTTGGCATTACATTCAAATAAATTGGGTGCCTTAATGGAACACACATTAATTTATGACATAACGCATAGTAACACACCACACTAGACTGCTTAGGTGTGAGTGGACCACTGATAAAGTAAAACCTGGAAGCCAATTTGGATAGTCAAGGTACCCGTGGAAGGCCAGTAACAAGGTATATATATTGTCCAATAATCAGCAATGTTATTTCTAACAGCCCGGATTCCTATATGGTTGATATCATGTGGATACCCGTTACTGACAATTTGAGAGGAAGGTGTTTGAGTGGCATGGTTAGGTGAGGGAGACAGGTTGTTGGTTATGTGTGGGAGATGATTGATGAAGAGGGGACCCACTGGCAGCAGGATATGGCGATAGAGGTATGTGGAGGGATTGCAGTGCTTGGGATGAGTAAGTGTAGTCCTTTTGAAGGGTTTCCCTGTCCATTGGGGTTAATGGGATGGTTGTTTGTAGGTTGTCACCTTGATTTCCCTGTATGGATAGGGGTAATATGGGTTTTATGGCACATTGGATACTGGTTCTTTTGATTTGTCTGAGTTAGGTGTGTGCTGTTGTGTGGTTGCATGTGTGCCCTGGGTATGCATGTATGTTTGAATGGATATGTGTGGGTGTAGGGGGAGGTGGCAAGGGGTGGGATTGGGGCTCATGGGTGAGTTACACGTATGCATGTAGCACGTGGACTCATGCTTATGTAGAGCAGGTTGAGTATGATGCATTTGTATGAAGAGTGGAGCTTCTGAAGTGGGGGTATGTTAGGTCAAGTGACCCATTATGGACAGTTTTTAACAACTTGCCAAACACCTAATGCACATGTACTGCGGCAAGTTGGCTCTCCTGCGTGAAATCATGTACCTGTATGTCATTTCGTGCAGGAGCTCTAGGGGGTGTGCACGGCACCGCAAGTGCAATTGCAGGCTGATTGACTAGAGGGGAGCCAATCAGCGGGTGGGATGGACCTGATGTCCGTCGGCCACCCGCTAAGCAGGAACATGGATCTCTGTGTTCACCCAGTCAGTCCATCCCCCACACAGTTAGAAAGCACTCCCTAGGGACACACTTTTATCGCCGCTGGCGTTAACCCCTTCCCTTCCAGTGTCATTAGTACAGTAACAGTACATATTTTCAGCACTGATTACTGTAACAATGTCACTGGTTCCCAAAAAAGTGTCAAAAATGTCAGTTAGGTGTCCAATTTGCCCACCACAATGTCACAGTCCCACTAAAAATCGCTGCTTGCCACCATTACTAGTAAAAAAATAAAAAATAAATAAAATGCCATAAAAATATACCATAGTTTTGTAGACACGATAACTTTTGTGCAAACCAATCAATATACGCTTATTGGGATTTTTTACCAAAAATATGTAGCAGAATACATATTGGCCTAAATTGATGAAGAAATTAGATTTTTTACATTTTTTTATATTGGGTGTGTTTTATAGCAGAAAGTAAAAAATATATATTTTTTTTCAAAATTGTTGCTCCTTTTTTGTTTATAGCAAAAAAAAAATAAAAACCGCAGAGGTGATGAAATACCTCCAAAAAGAAAGCTCTATTTATGTGAAAAAAGGGACATCAATTTTATTTGGATACAGCGTTTAGCGACCGCGCAATTATCAGTTAAAGTAACGCAGCGCCGTATCACAAAAAATGGCCTGGCCATTAAGAGGGTTAAACCTTTCCGGGGCAGAAGTGGTTAATTCTGAAATATTGGATTAGTGTTTCCAAAAGTGGAAATTCCGCTTAACCACTTCAGCCCCGGAAGGATTTCCAGCTTTAGGACCGGAGCCCTTTTTGCGATTCGGCGCTGCGTCGCTTTAACTGACAATTGCGCGGTCGTGCGACGTTGAGCGTTTTTCCCGAGGCCAGGATTTCGACCTTTAGGAAGGCCCCGACTTCACCAATTCGCCTTAAAGGTGAAAACCTTTGTGATTAGGTTATAAAGTCTTAATTGGTGAAGACGGGGCCTTTCCAAATTGGGAGAATTACCGGTCCGGTAAAAAACACTATGCCGCGACGCAATGAAATTGACTATTAACGCGCCAGCGATTTGCGACATAGGTTTATTTTAACTACAGGGAAAAAAGTGTATTTATCTCGAAAGAAAAACCTCCATAAAGTAGTGGAGACGCCAAAAATAAAAAAAAAACGATATTTGTTTTTT
>BLSH010278153.1:21168-41959 GCA_018402905.1 Glandirana rugosa | reverse complement strand
AAAATAAAAGCTGCGGAAATTCCAGAAAATGTACCCTAGTTTGTAGACGCTATAACTTTTGCGCAAAGCAATAAATATACGCAATTTTGCTTTTTTTTTACCCAAGACATGTGGCTGAATGCATTTTAGCAAAAATTTATGACTAAAATTTAGTTTATTGTATTTTTGTAATAACATAAAGTTGAAAATATCATTTTTTTTCAAAATTCCCGTTATATTTTTGTTTATATCGCAAAAATTAAAAAGCGCAGTGGTGAACAAATACCACCAAAAGAAAGCTCTATTTGTGGGAAAAAAAGGACGCAAATTTCGTTTGGGTACTGCATTGCATGACCGCGCAATTACCATTTGAAGCGGCGAAGTGCCAAATTGAAAAAAGGGCTCCGGTCCTAAAGCTGCAAATCCTTCCGGTCCTTAAGTGGTTAGGATGATAAGGTTGGTTGTTAGTACACCCTTTAGGACACTTGTTGTGCGCCTATAGAGTATGCATACTGTAATACTTTCTTGGTATGAACAGAGATAAGGTGTTATATGGGCACTTGAGAGGAGTCTGCTCTGCATTCATACAGAACAATAAACCACGTGCTGCCGCTGGCATTCTGCCAAGAGCAATATGTGTAGCAGTTCTGCTGCATTTAGAAAAGTTGTAATCTAGAGGTTATAAAAAACTGATCCATCCATAACTAAAATGTATAAAATTCTTAAATTTGATCCTAATCAATTAATGCAGGACATTCTAGTTAAAAGTTTGTAAGCGCATACCCATAACATTAAAAAAATAAAAGTTGAATATGAACGGTACAAAGCAAATAACATTTCATATTTATGCTTTAGGGCTCTCAAACCTCTAAGTATTGTACTCAGTTTTGTAACACTTTAATCTTTTTTTTTTATTATTAATTGGCTTTCCAAAATGTAGTGTTTATGTAATAAAAAAATAGTCAATGTGTTTCTCTGAGCAGGCTCTTACCCTGCAGCTTCCCAAGACTCAATCATATAAGTGGTAGATGCAGCAAAGAGGTACACTCAAATATATTGCTAGATGATTTTTTTCTTCAAATGTGTCATAACTTATGGAGATTTTAGGTGACACTGCTGTATTGGCAATAAGCCATACATTGACAAAGGAACAAAAAGGCAGTAATATGAAAGGACAGCATTAAATCACAACAAATACAAATTCATTGATTTTTTTTCAGTGTGTGATTTTTTGAGAGCTGTGGTATTAAGTGGATGGTTCTGGGTCAAATTAGAAGAGTTACAGGACTCACTGGAGCTCAGAGTGCATGAAACAGAGTTTAGAGTTTGATATAGATGTAAATTCTGCATATAAAGTCCAAAGTACCGGTATATATTGCGCCCAATAGTCATTCTAGTTTTATTTATTTTTTTTTGGTATTTTTATATTTTTGGACTTGATAGTAAAAGTAATGGATCTTGTATAAGCATTTTATCCTTTACATACTTGCTGGAGGAAAAGGGCATGTAAGGGTGCTGCTATTATCCTGATTTTGTTACTAGTAGTGACTAGCAAATTGGTTCACTTGGCCCCAGATCCAGACCCAGTGACTCAGGCTGAGAGTGAGCACGATGAAGGTTCACATCCTGTGTGCAAAGAGCACAGCAGGTACCCCACCTACCTGAGCATAGGTTTCCTGGCCATCCACAGTGACATCCAGTAGGAGAGTGCAGCTTACACTGATAATACTGCACATGTGGCTCAATTCATACAGCTAAAAAAGGATCCTTATTTAAAAAAAAAAAATAATGACTGTTATTTTCAGCTGAGAACCAATAGATTTTAAAATTACAGCTGCAGGCTAAAAATTAACCACTTGCCCACTGTGCACTTAAACCCCCTTCCTAACCAAGCCAATTTTCAGCTTTCAGTGTCACACTTTGAATGACAATTACTCAGTCATGCAACACAGTACCCGTGTAAATGTTTTGTCCTTTTATTACATAAATGGAGCTTTCTTTTGGTTTAGATAATCACCACTGGGTTTTTTATCTTTTGCGCTATAAATAAAAAAGACCAAAAATGTTGGAAAAAAAAATATTTTTCTTCGTTTCTGTTATACAATTTTGCAAATTAGCAATTTTTCTTCATAAATTTTGGCCAAAATTTATACTGCTGCATATCATTGGTAAAAATAACCCAAGTCACACTGACAGCGGGAATGAAATTGTGCTAGTTCAGCTGAACTCAGTCCTAACTTTGGGCTTCTGCGCAGATGTCTACTGAAATCGCACCCCGAAGTCACCAAAAGTAATACAGAAACTACTTTTGGGAATTGGTGTGGTGCCTCAAATGCGGCGTCGCACTGATTGCTGGCAATTGCCGCCGATTTGGCATGCGATTTAACATGTCAAGTCGCATGCCAAATTGCTGCAAAGTGAACCAGGGCTATATTATTTGGTCATTGTGAAAGTTAGAGTCTACAAGCTATGGTGCCAATCAGTGAAATTGATCACACCAGATGTACTTATGGCCTATCTCATTTATTGAGACACTAACAAGCCAGGAAAGTACGAATACCCCCCAAATGACCCCTTTTTGGAAAGTAGACATTCCAAGGTATGGTGAGATTTTTCACGTTTTCCTTTTTTCCCACAATTCTTTGCAAAATTAAGATTTTTTTCACAAAATTGTCATATAAACAAGTTATTTCTCTCACCTGGCATATGCATACTTACAATTACACCCCCAAATACATTCTGCTGCTCCTCCTGAGTATGGTGATACCACATGTGTGAGACTTTTTCACAGCCTGGCCACATACAGAGGTCCAACATACAGGGAGCACCGCCAGGTGTTCTAAGGACATAAATTACACATATAATTTCCTCACAACCTATAACACTTTTGAAGGCCCTGGAACACCAGGACAAAGGAGATACCCACAAAATGAACCCATATTGGAAAGAAAACACTCCAACATATATTCTATAAGGCATAATGAGTCTTTTGTGGAAAGAAAACAAAAGCACATTTTTCTACGCATTTTTTATACATCAATGATGGGTGATTCACTGATAGGGTGGCACAGATAAGCACTTACTGATGGGCACTGTATTGGCACTAATGGGCACTTTAGTGGCACTGATGTGGCACTGATGTAGCACAGATGTGGCACTGATGTAGCACAGATGTGGCACTGATGGGGCACTGTAGGGCACTGATGTGGCACTGTAGAGCACTGTAGAGCACAGATGTGGCACTGATGGGGCACAGATGTGCACTGATGGGTGGGGAACTGTAGGGCACTGATGTGGCACTGATGGGCACAGAAGAGGCACAGATGTGTGTTGTGTAATATTTTATATACATATACATATACACAGTTTTTTTAATATGCATTGATGGGGCACTGTAGAGAACTGCTGGGCACTGATGGGGCACAGATGTGCACAGATGTGGCACTGCTGGGGAGCAGATGTGAACTGATGGGGCACTGTAAAGCACTGCTGTGGCACTGATGGGGCACAGATGTGCACTGATTAAGCACTGCTGGGCACTTATGTGGCACTGATGGGGCACAGATGTGCACTGATGAGGCACTGTAGAGCATGGATGAGGCATAGGTGTGGCACTGCTGGGGCACTGTAGAGCACTGCTGGGCACAGATGTGGTACTGCTAGGTACTGATATTGCACTGCTGGGGAGCAGATATGCACTGATGGGGCACTGTAGAGCACTGCTGTGGCACTGATGGGGCACAGATGTGCACTGATGGAGCACTGCTGGGGCACAGATGTGCACTGATGGGGCACTGCTAGGGCAGAGATGTGGCACTACTGGGGCACAGATGTTGCACTGCTGGGGCACAGATGTGAACTGCTGGGCACAGATGTGGCACTGCTGGGCACTGATGGGGCATTACTTGGAATATAGGATAAAAACTCAAGCAGCCTCACGCTGCAACTTCTCCCTCCTCTCCTCACATGATCGGAGGAGAGGAGAAAACCCAGACATGACGCTGGTTTGTTGACAGTGATCACTCCATCATTGGAGGGAGCAATCACATGGTAAAGGGCCACTGGTATTGGCCCTTTACCCCGATCCGTGACACGCTGGGACCCGAGAACCTGGCAGTCACGGACACTGCTGGATGCACGCCCAGGGGGAGCGCAAGAAGCTCATTCACGGGAGGACATCATTGTACACCCTCCCATAATTAGCCGGCTATGCTGTAGCCGTCATTTGGCTATGGCCCGGTCAGCAAATGGTTATACTTGCATTAAAACTTTGTGAATTTAGTCCACAAGTACTTATTGGCTTTATCAGTATGTTGTGCAAACCCATGTTTAAGGATGCTAAATCCAAATAAAGTGTTGTTGCATCATGTTTAACTGTGCAACATCAGACAATAATTATGAGCTGGTCCCTTGTGATTTAAGATTCTTGTTGTGAGCCAAATAGGTTTGTGTCTCCCCTAAAATCTGAAAGTTTCTTTATACAGTAACTGGAGTCATGCTGTAGAAGATGTAGCAGTTGTCAAGATGATTAAGCAGTTCCCCAATCAGAATCTCTGGGTGGATAGGGAGGTGAGGGCTCTGGATATGGAAATGAATATTGCCTTTAAATAAGGTGATAAGGATGCTTATACTGTGCCAAGGGGAGGTTAAGAGTAGACTTTAGGGAGGCTAAACAAAGGTATAATCTGAGGTTAGAGAAGGGACTGGGATGCAATAGTACTAGAACTAGTACTGTGGAAGACTATTCAGTCAGACACAGGCTATCAAAAGGACAGACTTATGTGAGATATTGTGATGCCTCCTTACCAGAAGAATTGGACAGGTTTATGGCCATTTTGATCATCTAAATAATGATGTGATTAGTAAATTGTCTATAATACCAGGATATATGCCTCTTAAAGTTTCTGTTCAGTATGTTAATTTAGTATTGGTAAATGTAAATGGGAGGAAAACTGCAGGTGCCTAATAGCATTTCTGGGATTATTTTAAAGAAATGCGCCTATCAATTGGCAGATGACTTCATGGAAATCTTTAATGCTTCCTTAGAGAAGGAGGTAGAGCCTTCTTGCCTGAAAACATCAGTAATTGTCCCAATTCCAAAGAAATCTAGTTGTTCTTGTATTAATGACAATTGTCCCATGGGTCTGATACCTATTGTAATTAAATGTTTTGAGAAGTTAATTTTAAACCACATTAAAAAGTGTATTCTATCAGCGCTGAATAGCTACCAGTTTGCCTTTAGAGCTAATCGATCCACAGAAGATGCTATTGCATTAGCCTTACATTCTGTACTGACCCATTTAGAAGGTAAAAACAGCCATATTCATACGCTTTTTATTGATTTTCAGTTCTACATTTATTACAATTTTACAGATGAAATTTGTTGCTAAATAAAATTCACTGGGGTTAAGCTGAGCCCTTTGTAACTGGATTTTGGATTTCCTCATCAATAGGCAGCAGAGAGTAAAGGTTGGTAGTTGCTACTCATTGACAGTGTTCCTTAATACAGTAGTGCTACAGGGATGCTTGTTAAGCCCTTCTTTGTTTACTTTATATACCTATGTTTGCATCTCTTGCTTTGAGGTGAACTCAGTGCAGATGACAGCACATTAGTTAGGAGAATAAGGGATAGTGATATGAGGCTGCATATCAGCAGGATAAGAAACTTATTGGGTTGGCGCAGAGACAATAATTTAGAGCTAAATGTGGATAGGACAAAGGAAATAATTGTAGATTTTAGGAGCAGTAGAGAGATTAGTTATGAGCCAGTTGTGATTGATGGGGCAGAGGTTGAGAGGGTACAGAAGTTCAGTTTCTTGGGAAGAATAATCAGGGAGGATCTGTCATGAACAGGGCACATATCCCATCTGGTGGGCAAGGATCATTCGAGATTGTACTATTGAGGGTAGGCTTTTCCGAGCGTGTCCTCCTCAGCTTTCATAAGGCTGCTATTGAAAGTGTGCTGACTTATCGCATCTTTCTGTGGCAAAGGATGTGCACGGTCCATGACAGAAAAACCTTACAGAGGTTAATAAAAAAGTGCAGTAGGTTATTAATGAGGCATATTTATGGAGTTTTGAAGAACTGGGGGAAGAGAGGTGCCTTCAGAGAGCTATTAATATTCTGAAATATAGATAGCACCAATCCTGTGAATGCCTTATTTACAGTGTTGCCTTCTGGCAGACGATTTAGGAGTATTTCCTCTCATCAGACCACCAGCTGCAAAACAGCTTCGTTCCATTGTTCATGTGGTTTTTTAATGCTAGAGACTTTTTTTTTTAAACATTAAGTTTTATTGTAAGGATAATAGGAGTTTACATACATGCGAATTACATCCAACAAAGTTAAGCCAGTTGAGGAGATTACATAGATACAATCGAGAGGATATTACAAGATTTTCATAGAACATCTTATGTATATATCACAAAACTGAAAACTGTGTGAATCTTCATTTGGTTTTTTTTTTTTTTTTTTTGGTTGTGGCTCAACTATGGTTGATTAGATACATAGTAGGGGATTTAGTATGAAAATAAACAGAGTGAAAAAAGAGGCATAATGGAAAGAGAAGGAGTAGGAAGGAAATTATACATCTTTTATACCTTATATTTCTTTCAGTTCGTGGAATACCAATATTAAGTGTGTATCAGGTAATTTGGATATCCCTCAGGCGCGGCACACCTTTTAATTGTGTAGTTATGAGGTTTCAGTCTGGTGGTGTTGATTTTAAGGATTTGTACTTTTGGGAGTATTTAAATACAAACAAGGGTGACCAGGTTTTGTGGTAACATTCAACATTGTTATTTGCCTGTGCCACAGCCTCCTCCATCTCACAGTTGTCATTTATTCTGTGTAGCCAGTCTTGGACAGATGGTGTGCGTACAGATTTCCAAAATAATGGAATTAGTGATTTGGCTGTGTTTAATACATGTTTGGATAAAGATCGCGTATATTTCTTGAAAGAGAACTTTGTGATGTGGAGTAGACAGCATGCAGCATCAATGGTCAGTTTAGTTTCTGTGATGAGGGATATGGTGTCTTTGACCTTGGACCAGAGTGGTGAGATAAGTGGACATTGCCACCATATGTGAAAGAATGTTCCTTTGTCTGCCCGACATCTCCAACAGACATCAGGAGTCTGTGGAAATCATTTATACAGTCTCTCTGGGGTGGCATACTACCTTGTGAGTATTTTGTATGTTGTTTCCTGTGTCTTGGTACTGAGAGAACATTTATGCGAGAGTATGCAGGCTCGTTGTCATTGCTATTCCGGATCCACGTGTAAGAGATTGTGGTTGCCTTTTGAACCTGTCTTCCTTCCAAGCATGCAGACTCCAGCTCTGTTAAGTCTCTGCAGAAAAGGTATCTGTGAGACGTGTTATTTAAGTAGCTTCAGGTTTGAGAGTAGATCCAGAGAGGCATATATGGCAAGTTGTTATCCCTCTTTATCATGTTGAAGGTTTTAAACCGTGTGCCCCCAAAGCAATGGTGAGCTAAAAGCAGTTTCTCTGTGTTTAAAATTTGTAATGGGTGGTCTCTAAAAGCTGGATTATTCTGTAGTGGTGTGAGGGGTCCAAGAGCTGTAGATAGTTTGGTTCTATTAGCCAGTTTGTGGAAGGTTGCCAAGGAAGTGCTTATCAAAGGATGTGATGTAAGGGTTCTTGGGTAATTTCCCCAGGGAATCCAAGGGCATTATTGTAGCGGGATTGGGCTCATGTCTGATTCCAGGGGTACCCAGTCTTTGATGTCTTGTCCAAAATTCTGTTTACATGTGCTGCATAATAATAGTTCCGGAAGTCTGGTAAGCCTATCCCACCTTTCTCCTTGGGTCTAGTTAGTAGGTTAAACCTAATTCTGTGCGGCTTGTGTGCCCATATAAACCTTGTTTGGAGGGCCTGAATTTCCTTGAAGAAGCTTTGGGGTATTTTGATGGCAAGGGTGCGGAACATGTAGAGAAGTTGTGGTAGAATGGACATCTTGCATACTGCTGCTTGTCCAAACCAGGATAGGTATTTAAAAATACCATGACAGTAGATGCTTTTCTATAGACTTAATTAGGGGTGGGAAGTTACGCTCAAATATTGTTGAGAGCTGAGGTGTCAACCATATACCCAAGTATTTAATAGCTCCCTTAATCCACTGGGAAGGGCTATTTCCCTGAACCTGTTTTTGAATTTGTCCTTGTAGGGTGACATTCATGGTTTTGGATTTGTAATAATTGATCCTTAGGTTAGATATGTAACCGTAGATTGAGAATTCTTTCATGAGAGAGGGTATCGATGTGTGGGGCCTGGATATGAAGAACAAAAGGTCATCTGCATAAGCAGTGACCTTAAACTCTTAGCCACCTCAAACCCCTTAATTGTGTAATCGGCCACCACTTTTCTAATACACGGTTCCAACGAGAGGAAGGGGGACAGAGGACACCCCTGCCTTGTACTGTTTGTGATTGTCACTTTGTCTGAGAAGGTTCTGTTTATTTATATCCTAGCTGAGGGATTCTGATGAAGAGATGATATCCATGACAACATATGGTTACCCAGGCCCAAAAACCGACATGTCTCAAGCATGAAGTCCCATGCCACTCGATCAAAGGTCTTCTCTGCATCAGTAGACAGGAGAAGACCCTTGATCCCCCGCTCCTGAGCAGTGTAAATCAGGTTTAATGACTTAGTCACATTATCTTTGGCTTCTCTGCCTGGCATGAAGCCTGCTTGCTCTGGACCTATCAACGTGTGGAGTAAAGGTTTCAATCTATTTGCTAGGATTTTTGCCATTACTTTGACATCTAAATTGAGCAATGAGATTGGCCAGTAGCTCAAACAATGTGTTGGGTCTTTATTTGGCTTGGGCAGGACCGTAATGTGTGCCACAAGAAAGGCCTGTGGGACCTCTCTCCTAGCAGACAGAGATTTGATGGCCCCGAGAAGGGGATTTGTCAGGGTTTCTTTGAATGTTTTATAGTATATAGAGGTGAAGCCGTCGGGCCCTGGGCTCTTTCCTGTTTTTAGTTGCTTAATGACCTGACTGACATCTGTTAAATCTATTGGCCTCTCTAGAATGTCAATGTCCTCATGTGACAATGTAGGGATGTTTGAGTCTGTTTGGGTAAGTTATTTAGGCTGGTATAGAAGTCGTTGGAAATGTTGGGCTATTTGGTCAGTTACGTTTCCCTTCTTTGTTTCATATACCTAGGATGTTGCCATTGGTATTAGATAGATTTTTTTGCGAAAAAACAAAGCCTTTTGGTTTTGGCCTCTAAGATTTGATTAAGAGCTTTCCTGGTTTCTAAAAGAGTTTTGGTGGAATGTTCTGTTAAGGATTGTTTATGGAGATTTTCAAGGGCTCTGATTTCATCTGCTAATTTTTAGATTTCTCTTTTGCGGCGGGCCCCATTTTAATCAGCTCGCCCCTGATGGTACAATTGTGAGCTTCCCAAATGATCATAGGGTCCATATCTGGAGTTACATTTTGTTCAAAGAATTACTTTCAGCATTTTTTAAATCTTAGGGAGTAACTCTGGGTCAGACATTAAAGATGAGTTGAGTCTCCAGGTCTTGTCCTGGGTCCTGTCAAATCTAGTGTCAGGGAGGTCGGGACATGATCTGAGATCGTTTATATCCTTATGTTTGCCTCTGAATCAGTGTTTAAATCTCTCTGGGATATAATGATGTAATCAATCCATGAGTGGCGATCATGGGGGATTGAGTAAAATCCCTATCTTCTGGATGGAGGAATCACCACAAATTTATTAATTGCACAGAGTTTAGTAATCATTTAATTCTCTTTAAGATTCTGTATGTGATGTACGTCTTGCCTGTTGAGGTATCTTCAAGGCATCCTGAGCTGAAGCTTTCATGCTGTTTAATCAGGTGTTGGCAAAAAGATAAATGTGATGTGTTGGGAAAGTAAACATTTGCCAATGTTATTGGTGTGTTGCCACATCTGCCTAGATTTTGAGGTATCATTAGTGGCATGATATGCCTCCGTGAAGTAAGAGTCAGTGAGCCTGGGTACCTGATTTGTTCTGAAGTGTTCCTCTTGGAGGAAGACAAATTGATGCTTACCTTTTTGGTGTTCTCTCAGAAGAGTTGAACGCTTTTCAGGAATGTTCATTCCCTTTACATTATGTGAGATGATAGTGGGGCTGTGTCCCAGAGATGAGTATGCCATATCACAGGCTCAGAGAGGACTGGTGTGCCATGTCTGAAAATAAAAAACAACTGGGAAGACCAAACTATTAGGTTGTGCAGGTCAGAATATAAGTATTTCTACATATGCTGAGGATTAGGATAGATAGTTAGAGAAGTGGGGAATGGAGAGAAAGGTATTGGAAAAGGAGGGGAAGGAATGTGTTCTACCCCTTGGGTAGCTAAGCTATCCCAATGGGGATTATAATATGTGCCTCTCAAAGAACCATGGGTCCTATTGAGAGGTACCTGTGGGGTCGTGGGAGGTGTCAGCCGATTCGGTTAACACGCTGCAAATTGGTGATAATTAGAGTAAGTTCGGTAACTCAAACTCTATGTATATGGAGGTTGGAAGAGCATAGCCCGTGTCGTCTGTGGAAAGCAGGCTTTAAGTCTATTTGGCACCTAAAAAATCTCATGAGATAAAAGAACAAATGACAAAATAAACTAAAGAGAACCACCTAAGATAACATTAAATGAGGTGGATGGTCAATACACCAATCGTATTGAGATGAAATTTCTTCCTTCCAGTGTTTCTACTCCAGCATTTCAGGGAGTGAACATATTGCTTGGTACATATCAACAAACAATAAACTGTTATTCGTCAAACAAATCAATCTAACTAGTGCACTATGAGCAAGTCGAGTTCAGAGAAGCCTAACCCGTTAACCTCTTCAATGACAGTAAAGGTGCTATCCCTGTGAAAGTCTCCTGACAAGAGCATGCATTAACTAATATATTGGCATGGGGATCTCTCAGAATCCTATTATTGGGTGATATCTGCAAGCTGAGCGAGTCCCCGGTACCTGCTATGTTTGACTTTTCATGTGTCTTCCAGAAGAATTAAGAGTCTTAGTCCTGTAGTTCAGCTCTTGGCACATCAGGTTGTGCATGTTTCCCTAAATATAGTTCAGATCAGGGATTGTGGAAGCATCTCCCGCTTTAGGGGGAAAATAATTTCTATGGTACCACAAGGAGTGTAGCTAACACTTTTTCAGAGATAGATTTGAAAAAAAAAAAAAAGAAAAGCAAGCCTCCCTTGGAGTGTAATTACACGTCAATGTGGTAGAGCAGTCCCTCTTAGAGTAGTAGGCTTCTGAGATCAATGTCCACAGGATAACAGGGTAGGTCCGGGAAAGTAATCTTTGATTTCAATACCGAGTCTGGTAGGAGGTATCTCTGAGACTTAGCTCCCAAGATATAATAACTTGGATGAAAGAGTAGTCCAACAAATGTCTTTTAAAGTGGCTAAAACTTGATGCAGAAGATATCGTATTGTCCACACTGCTGAAGAGTCTGGCTGGGCAGTTAAATTTCTCCCAGGGCTTTGGAAGCGAGGCCTTGTTGTTGGGAGTGCCTGATGGTGAGCTCCCTGGATGGGCTTACTTCATTTTCTTGGATTGACATTTTTCAGGTGATGCAAAGGGGGATCGTGGGGGGCTTCTCACCAAGGGTGGAAGGAGGAATTCCTGATACCTTTCCAGTAACTCAATCTGACCCAGCTGGAGCACATTTCGCAGAAGTCTGGCAGGTCCTCTGGTGTGCATAGAGAGTGTTGTTTCCTGCTGTGGGTCACTAGAAGAGTGAAGGGGAATAGCCATGTGCCCCCCACTTCTCTTTCCCTGAGTTTATCCAGGAGGGGGCGGAGTGCCCTGTGATTTTTAAGCGTGATTTGAGAAAGATCATGGAAGAGCATTATAACCACACCATTAAAAATAATCTGGTTGTTTCTTCGGGCCCTTCTCATTATGTCCTCTTTCAGGGCAAAATTCTGTAAACAGCAGATTATGTCACATGGTGGCTTGTTGCCTGGGCCTTTAGCTCTTAGAACCCTGTTGGATCTCACAAAGTCAATGTCTGTGTCTTCTGGTCTTTCTAGGAGGCTATTAAATACTCGTTGTAGCGCCGGTACAATTTGGTCATTTTCCACGGATTCTGGGATTCCCCTGACCCTGATGTTGTTCCTCCTCCCCCTATTATCCAGGTCTTCTAAATGTCTGTTCACATCTATAAGGTGAGTGGAGTGGGTAGCCGTTACTCTCTCTAGCCTGCTTATGGCCTTCTCCCTATGTTTTCCAGCCGCTTCTGCCAATACCATTTTGTCTGTGAGGACTAATAAGTTGGATTTTAAGTCCATTATGGCTGCTGAGAAGGTGTACTTAATGTCAGCTGCGAAGCCAGACATATCGGCATATGCGAGGGGGTGATTGGTGCAGAAGTTTCCCCTACCTTTGTCCTCTGCTGCTGATTGTGAGTCCTCACTGAAGTCCTCATCAGCGTGTGTCGCTATCTTGCTCCTCGCCGTGCTGCTCCGTGAGGCCGCCTGTTTCCTAAAGATGTCAGAGATGTCACTCCCGTAACACAGAGCCGATGAGCGGCGGGAACAGCTGTTGGGCATTAGGTGGATCTGGTTGCCCAAGATCGGGTGCTATAGGTGCAGGGAGACGTGCTGCGGGCTATGATTCCTCCTTCATCATGCTGCCATCTCAGCCGCTCGCCACGCCGCCGCTAGAGACTTTTTAGGGTTATTTTATAAGTGCAGTATGTATTTATTATGCAATGTATGTGCTGTTTTTATGAAGACAGTGTTTCATGTCAGCTATGTGATTGTTGATATGTTTTATTTGAGGGGGGTGCATCTGCATTTCATTTATATGGTTTTTATTGTAAAATGATAATACATTTTTCTGATTCTGATTTTTTAGCCCCCATGCATGAGGAGACACATGACTCTGCACAAAAAACTGACAATGTGACCTTAAAAAAAAAAAGAAAAAAGACCAGTTTTGCTGCGCTTTCGAAATGCTTTTAAGGCGCTTTGGAAGTGCTGCCCCTTAATTTCAATGGGCAGGGGCATTTGTGAAGCACTTTTTAAAGCGTTCCAAACATGCCCCAAAGATGCTGCTTGCAGGACTTTTTCTACCGCCCCGCAAGCACACCGCCCCAGTGTGAAAGTACCCATTCAAATGAATGGGAGGCAGTTTTTAGGTGCTTTTCAGGCGCTATTTTTTAGCACTAAAGCGCCTGAAAACCGCTTCAGTTTGAAAGGGGTCTTAAAGTCAGCCATGCACCAGAGGCTGCACCAACATCAGCAGAAGCAGCATACCATCAATAAGTACCTGTGTGATTATGGTATGAGGAAAAGCTCTTGGGAGCTGGGGTTCTTTTCACTGTGGTAGTAGCTCATCATTTAGGATATGTGCAGCACTTTGGCACCTTTTAAATAAATTACCAGAATGGTGAGCTGTGATGATAAGAGGATTAGTAATGCAATCCTTCTCATGTTGCTCCTGGAGCACATGGCCTGTGGCCTGATAGGCCATGCACATTGGCATAGCAGCAGAAGGAAGAGGAGGATTTGCTGCTGTTTCAGTGACAGCAGGATCCTTTGCCTATTGCCACTTTTCCTGTGAGGTAGAGATGGTAGGAGGCAGAGGAGGACTATAAGGATGGGGGCTGGAGTGCTTGCAGTGAGAAGCAGAATAAATGAGGGCAGGTTTCAAGAGGGAAGTTTCATACTTCCTGAACCACTGTGAATTTGTGGCATATGGGACCTTTTGTGCAAGGACCCCAAGATTTGGAGAGTGAAAGAGAGACTGCTATTGGGTGGCCTACCTATTAGATCCCCAATACAAGAGTGAAATGGACACTCTACAGTCACCATACCAGGGACTCAATGCAACAGTTTGAGGGGTACTGCATAAGAACTTCTTTACCACATTTCCTGATGGTGGCAGGATCCCCTCTGATGACCACTGTGCTTCTAATCCTTTGATTCTTGAAAGATGAAGCATTGGTGCCCTGCTGCAGGCTGCACTCGCAGACAGTTCCAGAACCACGCCATTGCTGACTACACTTCAGGTCTGATGAGTCTAGGGATGATGCAGACAATCTTAAAACACCATTAACGATTTATTGTCCAGGCTGGACCAGTGAACAGAGCTTGTACTGTATACACTAGAGCTTCTAGCTTGTCCTGCATCCATTGCACTGGTGGACAGGGCCTTCAGCACATCAGGGGCATTTGTTACAGAGAGGGGAATCCTAACGGGGGGACCAGTTCCCATCATTAAAATGAATTAGTCTTCATTTACCAATGACTACAAAACTCTTGCTGCTGACAATTCGGAATAAAATGTAAAGTGCCATTAAGCCCAAAAAAATGCCTTCCACCATTAGCAGCTCCTGACAACTCCCCCACCCCCTTAGCCTATTGTGGTGCTCCAACACTATAAAGGCATCACACAATAGGGTGATTTGCTAAAAGATAGGCTGTTCACTTTGTAAAGGAAGTTACACTCCTTTGCCCCAGAGCTTAATGAAAGTAGTGAAGTCTCAATTTGCAAAAGAATACACCAATCGCTTGCAAGGAAAATAAAAAAAATATTTATGCCAGCACATTATTGGACGATAAAAGTCAGTGGCGCTTCATCTCTTTCACTAAGCTCTGGTGCAAATTACCTTGCAAAAAGCAACTTCCCTTGTAAAGTGAACAGTCTATTTGCCTTTAGTAAATCAACTCCCATATTTCTGCAGCTGGACCTTAGTCACCAAATTTCTAATGGCTGGGTAAATCTTGCAGCCTATTACAGTGCCCAGACACTGTAAAACACAGTTGCCAAATGTATAATGTTTTATGCAGGGAAAATTCTGCCTTGCGTCTCAGAATTCTTTTTTCTGGTGATCAGGTACTCCAAAATAATTGTGGCTAATGTCTCTCAAAGAATAAACTCTAATGTTTATTGCTAGATAAAGAAACTGCCTCATCTCTCTCTCTTAAATTGCAGTCTAAGCAAGATGTCTTACATACTGTTCCGTCATTGAACAATAAGTGTGACTATTGTCTCTCAAATAATACATTCTAATGTTTAATTCTAGATAAAAACTACACTGTCTCTCACTCTTACATTGTGACTCTAGGAAGCTGCTTATATACTGTCCAGCCTCTGTGCAATATTTGTGGCTTTTGTTCAAAACCTGCCTTGTCTTTTTTATTTAGTATCTATTCAAATGCCCACAAACTGTTTAGAGAATGGCCAATTATTACCAAACACAACCTGAAATCTATAGTTTTCATTTTTATGCAAAAACGGGGAAACAGGGTTGGGAAGGGTTTGGGAAATTTAGGGTTGTTGTTCTAAAGTGATTTTGTGCACTATGTTTTGACATTTTATTTGACATTTTAAGGATAAGTTCACCTTTTTGGGCAGAATTTCACTTTTCATAATAAATAGAAGTGTTTTCCAATGCCATTTCTGGCCCAGCCATCCCAATGTGCTTTTTTCTCACTTACCCCATTCACATGATACTTAGAATCTTGTCAGTCTTGTTGTATCTTTAAATGGATTTTAATATTGCATCACTTCCTGTAGGTTGTAGCAGCATTCACTTCCTGTTAGGTCATCTCCCAAAAGCCTTTACTTCATTATTACATCACAGAACACGGCATGATAGAGCATCTTCACCACCTGCTTGCGAAGATATGATCGGCAACAGAAGAAGCAAAAGCAAGATACTGGCTGGTGAAGGCACAATATTCTGGCAAAGGGGAAGTGCAGAGACATGGCTTATATCAGGAAGTTCATGGGAGGGGCGAATAATTCAAGGTTCACGGCACACAAGATTCAAGACAAGATCATTCAAGGATTTGTCTAAGGAGCTGCCCAGCATTGAAGGTGGCTCAGAAAGCAGAGACTTTGCCAGACACAGCAAAGGGCCCAGGTTCAAACCCAGGTCCTAACAGTACACCCCTCCTTCCAGAACATCCTCTGGACATCTTAGGGCCAGGTTTGTGAGGAAACCTCTGATGGAATTCCCTTGTTAATCTAGGGGCATGAACATTCTCTTCAGGCTCCCTAGAATTTTCTTCTGGCCCACATCCTTCCCATTGAACCAGATACTGTAATTTGTTCCTAAAGATCCTGAAGTCAAGAATTTTTTCTACCACAAATTCTTCTTCAACCTGTACCTCAACAGGTGGAGGAGGAGGATGAATTCTTCCAGAAAAAGGATTTTCATGAAACGGTTTGAGAAGAGATACATGAAAAACCAGGTGAATCCTCATATTGTCAGGAAGTTTTAGGTGAAAACTGCCTGAGTTGATTTGGGAAGAAATCTCAAAAGGTCCCACAAACTTCTGACCCAACTTAGCACATAGAACATGAACCTTCACATTTTTGGTAGATAACCACACTTTGTCACCTGTGTGAAAGGTGGGAGTTGGTCTACAATGACTGTCAGCAGCCTTCTTGTAATACTCCTGGGCCTCCTTTAACGTATTAGTTAATTTCTCCTGGATCTCCTGTAATGAAGTTAGTCTGTTGGTAACAGCAGGAATTGGAATTGAGATAGGGAGATCAAGAATAAAAACTGGATGATACCCGGTGTTTAGGAAAAAGGGACTTTGGGGAGTGGAGCTATGTTTAGAGTTATTATAAGCAAACTCTGCCATAGGAAGGTAGTCCACTCAATCACCCTGAAGATAACCCACAAAAAATTGAAAGTATTGCTCCAATGTTTGATTGGTCCTCTCGGTCTGACCATTAGACTGCAGATGAAAGGCTGAGGACAGATTAATTGTAACACCCAAAGCTGAGCAAAAACTTCTGCAAAATTTTGACGTAAATTGTACTCCTCTGTCAGTTACCCCATCATCAGGAATTCCATGAAGTTTAAAGAATTCTCGAACCATTACCTCTGAAGTATGTTCAGCAGAGGAAACCTCTTTAACTGGAATAAAATGAGCCATCTTGGTGAGACGGTTAAAAACTACCAGGATTGTGGTCATCCATTTTGAAAGGGGAAGGTCGACCACAAAGTCAATAGAAATTGACCCCCATGGTCTTGATGGAATAGGCAGTGGTTGAAGTAACCCCAGAGGAGAAGATCGGGTTTTCTTACTGCGAGCACAGGTTAGACATGAAGCCACATAACTCCTGACATCCTTCTTGTACCTGGGCCACCAAAAGGATCATGATAAGAGTTCTTCTGTCTTAGAAACCCCGAAATGGCCAGCAAGTTTAGAGTCGTGAACCAGCCTGAGGGCTTCTACCCTAACTGATTCAAGTACATAGAGACAATGCGCTTGATTTGAGGTTGATGTTCTTAGGAAGATGATTAATAATTGGGTCATTCTCATACCCCTCCTTGAGGAGATCAAGGAATGTCTTAGAACTTGTGACCCCTATAAAGTTCTTTTGAGGCAGGATCGTACATTCAGAGTCGCTTTCCTGGAGTGGCACAGACAACATCCGCGATAGGGCATTAGCTTTACCATCCCTTGACCCAGGGCGGTATGAGATGACAAAATTGAACCTGGAGAAGAATAGAGTCCAACGTGCTTGTCTAGATGACAACCATTTGGAAGAACGAATAAATTCTACATTTTTTATGATCCATAAGAACTGTTACAGGGTGCTTAGCCCCTTCCAGCACATGCCTTCACTCAGAAAATGCTTACTTAGTTGCCAGCAGCTCCTTGTTTCCAATGTCATAATTCTTCTCCGCTGAAGACATCAATCGAGAGAAATGAGCACACAGTTGAAGTTGCATTTTTTTCTCCAATTCGCTGAGACAGGATAGCATCCACAGCAGAGTCTAAAGCATCAACTTCTATGATGAAAGGTAGTTCTGGATCTGGATGTACTAGTATTGGTGTAGAGGTGAAGAGAGTCTTTAGTTTACTGAAAGCAGCCTGTACCTCAGATGACCACAAAAAGGGGATCCCCTTCTTTGTCAGCTGTGTAATTGGAGCAATTACCTTGGAGAAATTCCTTATCTTCTGTAAAAATTGGCAAATCCAACAAATCGTTAAATCTCCTTGACATTCCTAGGGAAAGGCCAATCCCCCACTGCTTTGATCTTATTGGGATCCATGCTTACCCCTTCAGAAGAAATGATTTATCCCAGGAACTGGATCTGAGTTTGTTCAAACTCGCATTTCTCTAATTTGATGCAAAGTTGATTCCGCCTTAGTCTCTTGAAGACAATACAGACATACTTGCAGTGTTCTTCCAAACTATCAGAAAAAATTAGAATATCATCCAAATATGCTATTACAAACTGATCCAGCAAATCTTGAAATACATCATTAATAAAATGTTGAAAAGTCGCAGGCGCATTGCAAAGTCCAAAGAGCATGACCAAAGACTTAAAATGTCCATATCTGGTTCTGAAAGCAGTTTTCCATTAATCTCCGGGGCGAATGTGGACAAGGTTGTATGCCCCCATAAATCTAATTTGGTAAAGAGCTTGGCGGAGCTGAGTCTCTCAAGCATTTCTGGAATCAGTGGAAGTGGATAGCGATTTTTAATTGGGATCCTGTTTAAATCTCTATAGTCGATACACGGATGCAGGGTGGAGTCCTTTTTCTCCACGAAGAATAAGCCAGCCCCGGCAGGAGAGGTTGAGTGTCTGATAAAACCCTTCTCAAGATTTTCACTAATCTACTCCCTGAGCACCTTCAGTTCAGGTTCTGATAAAGAATAAAGGCGACCAAAGGGTATTTCCGCCTCTGGAAGCAATTCAATGGGGCAATCATAAGAGCGGTGAGGAGGTAGCTGATTGGCGTTCTTCTTATCACAAACCTCCTGCAGCTCAACATAGTGGGGAGGTTACTTGTCGTATGACTGGGTAGTTACGAAAACTGCTTGTGAATACTGTGTTGGAGGAGCTCTTATTTGATAAGATTCCTCGCAATGTTTTTTGCAATGGTCAGAAGTAAAATTTAAAGAACGTGTCTCCCAGTTGATGAAGGTATTATGGATTGAGAACCAATGGATACCCAGGGAACTTGGGTGATGTGATAAGCTGAAAGCTGAAAGCTGATAGTCTTCTGATGGTAAGTTTCAATCAGTTGTTTAAGTGGGATGGTTTTGTGGGTAACAGGTACTGAAGACAGAGGTGAGCCATCCACAGTTTTCATATCAATAGGGGAGATTTTATTTCTTATTTGAATATTATTGTTTTGGTCAAATTCAATGTCCATGAAGTTTCCCCCGGCCCCTGAGTCCAGCATAGCAGAGCAAGGTATTTCACTGCTTTCAGCGATAAGCTTTATAGAGATGACAAAATGAGTTGATAAAGAATTGACTTTAGTTGCTTCCTGAATCAAAGGAGAGACAGACTGAGAAATTGAGTTTATTTGTTCAGGTACTGTAACATCCGTTGCTGCAATTGTTCTTTTAAATTTATTGGGACAATTGACTGCATAATGTCCAGTGTCTCCACAATCAAGGCATAAGTTCTCTAAACGTCATCTTTCTTTCTCCTAAGTAGTAATAGATCTTTTAATAGCATCCACCTGCATAGGTTCAGGAATGTCAGAATCCGGAAAAACTCTTGGGCCCTTAGGAGTATATGTAGTCGCAGAAAAACACATGCCACCATTACTGCCTAAGATTCCCAGTCTCTTTCTTCTCCTTTCAGTAAGTCTCTGATCAATTCAAATACATAACTTAATAAAAGTCTTAAGGTCCTCTGGACTTTCTACTCTGGCAAGCTCATATTTTACTTGTTCAGAGAGTCCTTGATGGAACTGATTCTTTTACGCTGCTGGATTCCAATTAGTATCTGAGATCCAACGTCGGAATTTAGTTGTGTACTCTGCAACATAGCGTCTTTCCTGCCGTAAATTGTGCAATTTTTGCTTCAGCAGTAGTGCAGCGGTTAGGGTCATCTAAAACTTGATTCATAGCAGTTACAAAAGAATTGAAATTATCTAGGATGACATCATCTTTTTCCACATAAGGGGAGGCCCAGGCTAAGGCTTCCTCGGCCAGGAGGTTGATAATAAACAGCACCTTTTTCCGTTTCATAACTTTTTATTGAAATTTTCAAGTTAACTAAAGAGAAAGTTGGAATTAGTCAGAGTCTTACATTCTAATACTCTCGTACATAATAAACAATGATAAACGGGCAAATGCCTACACCACATGTTATTGTTAAAGAGAAAAAATATCTAATATATATATAAAAAGAGAAGGAAAAATAAAAGAACAGGTCAAGAGCAGGAGAGATCCCGCTGTCTCCCCGATCGCCCCATCTGGGAGCAAACTGTAACCGGAGAGACAGACAACAATCTACTCCGCTCCAAACACTATTGTATAATCAAAAACTTTTGTTGGCATAACCACTGCCATGTCTAAGTGAGAGGGAGTTACCGTTATGGCCATAACATAGGCCTATAGGACGTTTTGAGAGTATGGCCACTAGCCTCCTTCCAGGACCTGGCTATTGTGATCTTAGCACCAAGCAAAATAAAGTGCATATGTTTAAATAAAGGTTTGGACAAACCATTGGGTTTAGAATTGAGAAGGGCTATTTCTGGATTCTGAGGGACTGAGAGGCCCGAGATCTTACGAATCAAGTGGAAAACCTTGTTCCAAAAGCCCCTAAGACGTGGACATTCCCACCAAGTGTGGAGGAAGAAGCCCAAATGACCACATCCTCTGAAACAGAGGTTAGAGGAATTTGGAAACATAGCTGCTAACCGGGTTGGTACCAAGTACCATCGGGTAATAACTAGAGTTGAGCGAACCCGGACTGTAAAGTTCGGGTCCGTACCGAACTTTGGGGTGTCCGGGACCCGGACCCGGACCCGGACTTTTCAAAAAAAGTCCGGGTTC
>BLSH010278153.1:5455-18784 GCA_018402905.1 Glandirana rugosa | reverse complement strand
CAGAAGAGATGTTCACTGATTTCCGGTTTGATTTAAAGTGATACACACATTTTGCAGAACAGTGATATGGGTACTCCCGACTTATTTATACTTTTTTGACACAGTTTGAAGATGATTTTAGAACAGTTCTATGGCCTCTAATGTTAATTTATACTTTTCAGACCCATTTTGAAGATGATCTCCATTTTTGCATTTTTTAAGTTTTTATTTTTTTAAAAATATTTAAAGTTATTTTCCTGTCCCCATTTCTTTGTAGGTCACTTGTCCCACCCTTACCCACATTTCCTTCCTTTTTCAGACCTCTAGGACCTTCCAGGACTATTTTACAACACTTTTTGTACCTAAAAGTCCGGGTCTCCATTGATTTCAATGGGGTTCGGGGTTCGGGACAAAGTTCAGGTTCTGTCCGGACCCGGACCCGGACTTTGTCCCGAAGTTCTGCAGAACCAGCAGAACCCGGACTTCTAGAAGTTCGCTCAACTCTAGTAATAACCTTTAGATTGGCCTCCCTCAAATTGATGTTAGCGATCCCTTTAAAGCATCTCAGGAACAAGGAGCTCCACCTGTGTGCCTCCCAATCCACCTCCAGGTCCCTCTCCCATTTCTCCGCAAAGGGGGGTTTAGTTGAATTCTCCATCAGTGATGCATAAATCAGGGTAATACCACCTCTTTGATCCTCAGTTACCGAACACCATTTTTCATAAGGAGTGATACCTGCATGATCATTTCTAGATTTCCACCAAGAAGTCAGAAAATGATGTATTTGCAAGAAACAACATTTTTCAGTAGATGGCATATCTAACTTGTTGATGCAATGCGTTAAATACAAAGGGCCAGCCGGAGTTAGAAAATGGCCTATTTGATATAAGCCCTTATCCGTCCACCACTTAAAAGCCCTGATGTCTAGACCTGGCGGGAATTGGGGGTTATTAAAGAGAGGAGTAAGTGGACGAAGATTCTAAGTTTAATTAGGATGATTTAAGAACTGAGTCACTAAGGACGATAGAGTGGGACAATGTAGGGACGAGTATTGAGGGCCTCAATGAGTAGCCCCCACTAAAAAATCAATAGTGTTGAGGGGGACTGCCTGTCTCTCTATTTTAATCCAGTCTGGTTTATTCCCTCTGGTGAAAACGGTTGAGAACTGAGCTAATTGAGTTGCCTGATAATATTTAAAGAGGTGTGGAAGTCCTAGGTCCCCCTGATTACGTCTCCTGTAAAGAACATTAGCCGAGCATCTAAAGCCTTTTCGGCCCCATATGAATTTCAAAATTTGGGATTGCAGTTTTTGTAAGTTAGACTTCCTAATTGGGATAGGGAGAGCTCTAAAGAAATAAAGAATCCTGGGTAGAAGGGTAATTTTGACTGCATGAATCCCACCCAACCATGAAAGGCCCTCCTGATCCCATCTGTTAAGATCATCTGCTAATTTTTTAAGTAAGGGAGGATAATTGGCTTCGTAAAGTTGGTTGACGTTGGCTGACAGACTGACCCCCAAATAAGGTATCTGAGTAGTGTTCCACGTGATTTTATAGAGATCTTTGAGTCGAAGTATAATCGGTCCTGGGGTAGAGATATTCAATGCTGTGGATTTGGACCAATTCACGCAGAGCCCAGATGCTTCACCAAAGACTTGGAGAAGTTGAATAACCCGAGGGGTGGATGTGAGAGGAGAAGAGATAAATAGGAGCAAGTCGTCTGTGAATAATGCGCATTTGTGAGAGCAGGGTCCACATTCTATCCCTTGGATATCTGGGTTATCCCTAATGGCAATAGCCAGAGACTCCATCGCAATTGCGAATATTAAAGGGGATAGGGGGGAACCCGGTCTAGTACCCCTAAAAATGAGAAAAGTGTCAGAATAGTAATTTTGCAATTTGACCTGAGCAAAGAGGTTTGAGTACAGGGCCCTAAGAGTTTGAAGAAATCTAGGGTCAAAACCCCATCTACCTAACAACTCAAAAAGATAAGACCAGTCAACTGTGTCAAAGGCTTTTTGCAAGTCAACAGACAAAAGGCACCCCTCCCGAGGAGGAACCCCATCCCAATTCGAGTTAAGGAGAGAAATTATGTCTACTGCTCTGCGGATCTGATCTGGGCCTGCCCGGAATAAAACCAACCTGGTCTTTATGGATGTATTTACCTATAAAATTGGTCAATCTATTTGCTAGTACTTTAGTCAAAATTTTGAGGTCATTATTAATGAAAGAAATAGGTCTATAATTGCTAACATCTGAATGATCTTTTCCAGGTTTGGGGATGACTGAGATAAAGACCCTGTTGGTATCACTCTGCAGCACCGATTCTGTCTGTAAAGAATTTAAACATTTTGTTAAATAAGGGTCAATTACTGGGCCAAAAGTCTTGTAGTAGCCCGTGGAAAAGCCATCACCTCCAATCACCTCCAACACTTCTGTGTCATTAAAAGGTAATTCCAGAGAAGCTATATGATCTTCCAAGAGTTTAAGGAGGGCAATGGAACTTAAAAAAGCTTCAAGGGAAGGAGAAGGAACCAAATTACCTGTATCATAAAGTTTGGCGTAGAAATTCTGAAAGATAGACATAATCCGTTTTGGATTCTGAGTAAGATCTCCCGAATGATCCCTGATCTTTGGGAAAGAAAAGGAACGACACTTGGGGGACAATCTGGCAGCCAGCCTGGGACCTATGTGATCTCTTTGCAAGTAGAGGTGAGCTCTAGACCATTGAATTTGTTTCTCGGAGCTGGTAGTAAGGGCGAGGTTTAAGGCTACCTTCCCTGCTTCAAGCTGTGCCCAGGAATGGGGAGTCGGATTCTTCTTATGAGACTTAGCTAGGACGTGAAAGGCACGTCCCAGCTTCTCAATATCAACCCTCCTCTCCCTTCTTAACCTGGCTGATAACTGAATGAATTTTCCCCTTATAACCGGTTTATGAGCTGCCCAAAGTATTGGGGGAGAGACTTCCCCATTATCGTTCATGAGAAAGTAGTCTTTGATTTCCTTTTCTAACAATGTACTGGATTATTCAGGAGGGATTCATTCAAGTGCCATTGGGGATTCCTTCCTAAGCCTAGATCAACTTTAATAAGTATTATTACTAGTGAATGATCCGACAAGGGAGAGTCCTTAATGGAGGATTTGGAAACCAAGGGAGATACAGAGGCTGGTCTATTTTTGCCATACTCTTATATGGAGCAGAAAAATGGGTATAGTCCCTCACCCTAGGGTTTAGTTCCCTCCAAATATCTATGAAACCTAACGAAAAGAGAAGTCTGGCAAATTTAAGGCTATATTTAGGGGGGCCAATTAGGCGGGGTGCTCCTGAACCCGACTTGTCAAGCATAGGGTCTAGGGCCATATTAGAGTCCCCTCCCAATATTACAGTCCCTTCGAGATGGGGCATGATAAGATTAAACAACCCATGAAGAAATTTAGCTTGACCAAGTTTCGGTGCATAATATGATAAAAAAGTGTACATCAAACCCCCTAAAGTCCCTTTCAGTAGGATAAACCTATCCTCCGGGTCTTTGATTTCTTTCAGAAGGGTGAAGGCTAAATGCTTGGCGAAGAAGATTCCTACACCTCTAGTCTTATCTGATGCGTTTGCCAGAAAAAACTGGGGGTAATTGGAGTGTATGTACTTAGGATTATATTGCTCTGGAAAATGGGTTTCTTGAAGCATGAGTATATCCAAATGTCGGGAGTGGGCTAGGTTGAAATATATTTTCCTCTTAATGGGGGAATTAAGGCCCTGTACATTATGCGTTGCAATTCTCAAAGAAGATAGAAAATTAGAGGACATGGCAACTGTATGAGGATCGATCTTTATGCATCACTGAATGAAGACTTAACTGACTCATAGGAGGGAGGAGAAGCGACCTGCCATACAAGGGAAATAAGGGGGTTGCCCGCTGAGGCCCACTACATAGATGATTTCCCTGGTGCCTGAAGAGAAAGGGTAAAAACAGAGAGGCAAAGAGAGGATGGAGCAGAGGAAGTAGAGGAAAAACAAAAACAAAAAACATGGGAGGGGAGTGGCAAAGCCTAGCCGCAAACCCCCTCATATTCCTGAAAGTGAGGGACCTAAATGTCACCCCCACCATCAGGAAAAAGTAGTAACGTGTCTGCCCAAACAGCAGAACTGCATGCGACCAAGGGATTACCATCTACAGTATCCCGAAGTCAGAGGGAGGAGCATGACATCCTCCCCGGCCATAACCTTAGAACCAAAAAGGGATTAAGACTGTTGGATTACCCCGATATTACAAAAATGGTTAGTGACAAGAACATAACTACAAACCCCTCTGGGAGCCCTCAACTGACAAGGCCAAGGTCTCCTGAATGGACCCTTCGGGACCCACTTTGGGGTCTCCTCCGGTTCCCTATCAAAAGGTTCAGTCAAATTGAGGAGGGACCGCCATAATAAACAGAACCAGCTACATAAGACCAGTAAATAAGTGCAAAGGGCTAAAATGGAAAGCCCGCAGACGCCCCCCCCGATAAGAAGAAGCTCGGGGGGAGGCGGGGGGAGGAGCCGCCCACCGACCGCCCCAAAAAATTGTTATATTTAAAATATAAAAGTCAACCAATCAGGAGCAAAACACATTGTAGAGTACAGAGTCTCAAGAGTCATCGAACAAAGTGAGCAGCAAAAAAAAAAGAGGGTCAGAGCTCAATACTCAAGGGGGGTGGGAGTCCTTGGCTCGCTTTTGTTGTTGCTTCCGCCACATTGGAAGAACAGGGCTCTGAGGCGAGGGCCTCTTTGAGGAACCCACATTCTTATGATGAGAAGTGGAGGTGGATTCCAAGGAGATGAGGTTGAGTCTAACCAACAGCTGTCCCCCTCTTGGAATGTAGAGAAACCAAACTTCTTGCTTTTGTGAATGAAAGTCAAACAGAATGGGAAGGACCACCAATACTTGATAGATGACTTAGTAAGAACTACCAAAAGAGGCTTCAGGGTTCTTCTCTTTTGGATGGTAGCTGGAGACAGATCAGCGAAGACTTGAATGAAGTGACCTTGAATAGAGAGATTGGTGGAGGACCTAGAGGCCTTCATGATCTCTTCCTTTACTCCATAAAAGTGAGGTTTCACCACGATGTTTCTAGGTAGGCCATCGGACCCCGGAGGCTGGAGTGCTCTATGAGCCCTGTCTAGTTCAAGACGGTGCTCCGGGATACCTGGCATGGTTTCTTTAATAAAGTCACTCACGGCCGCTCGAACGTCAGTGACAGCCTCGGGAAGACCCCTGATTCGGAAATCATAGCGTCTAGAGTGATTTTCCTGGTCATCTATTTTAGAAAGGGCCGATTCCAATTGGTCCTGAAGATCCTGGATACGTGCTGTATTCTGGTTGATTCTGGAAACGGATTGGTCTGTTTTTTGTTCTATTGCGTATATCCTGGTCCCCAAGCCCTGTAGATCAGCTTGGATAACAGAGGTAATTTGAGTGACTGTTTGGGCTAGACCCTGAGAGAGCATTTTAGAAAAGACCTCCTTCATCATCTGAAAGTCCGAGTGAGGTACCGGAGCTTGGGGACTGGACAGGTCCGACTGTGGGTTGCCAGGGCCTTGCTCTTTAAGAGGTGTAGTGATGAGTTCATCCAATGTCCATTCCAAGAGAGATTGTGGATGCTGGAGAGAGGATCTGGGCCATGGGTTGAGTTCCTGGGGGAGAAGGTAGAACCTGAGAGCCTCCATCCGAGCCGGCTTCCATCTCCTCTATGACCTCTGTGGCTGATTGGGGACCTGAGGACTTCTGCGGGCCCTTTGAAGCTGGAGTATCGAACCCAGGCTGACGGGAAAGATCCCGCCTGACTGCGCCTGTCTGCATGGTCCCAAAAGCGAGAATTGTCCTAAAAAGGTTGCTGGAAATGGCCCTTTCTTCAAAGAGTTATAATATGGAAAAAATAAAAAGTGTGAAAAAATAGGCCCTTATTTAAGTGGAGGGAACCCAGAATAGCACTGCTAGCTGAAGACGGTCCTCTCCCTATGAGATAAAGGGAGACCCTGCTGCCTCTGTGTGAAAGGAAATAGGCCTATTAATCTCTGTCAGTCACCCTCAAGAAGATAGGTTGGGAGTAGGCCCAAGCCTCGGTCTCAATTAATAGCCCCTGCCCCATGGATCATTCACACATCCCGACCGGGCCGACAGGTCCCTCGATTTCTAATAATAGTCCCACTTGATTAAAGTGTTGCTTTCAAGACTCTTTTAGTGTCTCCAAAGACCCTCCCACTCCTTAGGCTCACAACGTGCGGCGGAGCGAGTAGGCCCAAGCCGCGGCCTCAATTAGGTGAATGGGGCTGGGCGTGGGACCCGCACTAAGAATCGCGGCTCCACACCGCTCCAGAAATGTTCCCATGGCTGCCCCCTGCTCCTAAGCTTCCTGAGCGGGTAAGCCGAGCTCCGCTGCTTGCTCAATTGGTTCCCTAAGGCCGGGAAGAACCGGAGCTCCTGGCTTACACAGCTGCCATGGACGCTCCACACATGCGCCTCTCAACAGCACCTCTTTCTTGTCAGAAGTAAATGCAGCAGGTTGCATCTGAAAGTATATGCAACATTGATTAAGGAAACCCCTCTAATGGTGATGGTCTCCATTAAACTTGAGTGGTAGGGGCATTCCTGCATTAGTATCAATGGCAGCAGTATCTCGGGAATGAAAGTCCTGAAAATGTTTATGTAGATCCCAGATGACCTCTTGTAGACCTTTCACTTCAATTTGTAATCCAGCAAACTTTTCCTGGTAATTTACCCCAAACGCTTGCAACTCAGAGATTTGCACCCTGAGAGGAACCAGAGCACCTGTTACAGCGGCCTCCCTGTCTTTGGCCAGAATATTCTGTCACGGTCTGGAGTGGGCTTGGAGGCCAGTAGCTGTAGCAGTGGAGCAGATATTCATGCAGGTCCCCTGGTTGATGATATGGGTTCACCTGAGGTTCGGTGTCTAAGTACCAACTGGTATTCACCAGCGCTCCTAATGGTGGAGATGGACTTTGCTATATGTTAGTACCAGGTCGCGGTCCTCAGGATAGCCCCACCAGGAGGTGAGCAAGCCGGGGTCCTGTAGCAGATCTAGCAGGTAAGGATCAAGCAGAAGCGTAGTCGAGGAACAAGCCAAATGTCGGTAACAGATGGTTGCAAAGATATGATCAGCAGCAGAGGAAGCAAACGCAAGATACTGGCTGGTGAAGGCACAATATTCTGTCAAAGAGGAAGTGCAGAGACATGGCTTATATCAGGATGTTCATGGAAGGGGCAAAGAGTTCAAGGTTCACGGCACACAAGATTCAAGACAGGATCATTCAAGGATGTGTCTAAAGAGCATTCCAGGTGACTGAGCAAGTAGAGACATTGCCAGACACAGCAGATGTCCCAGGTTCAAGCCCAGGTCCTAACACCTCCCTTTTTACTATGCTACATTCCACCCACCTACTGTACAATCTCCTTTAGATCTCCCATCAGCTATGTAGTAGAAGGGCTTGCCTGATTTGATACAAATTGAATGGATTGCTCAGGTGTGTCTACTATTCTATAGTTCTGGTAAATCTAAAGGAAAATGTACAGAGATTGTACATTCAGATTGCATAGTGTATGGCCATCTTTATACAAGTATATAGCAGAGCGTGGACAAGACACTCAGTTGTCAGGTCTTGTTCACATCTCCACATAGTGAAGTCTCACAATCCTGCATGCATTTGTTTTTGGTGTTTTAAAGTGTTTTCACTCGCCACACATAGAATAGCCTTGAACAGGCTGCCCTGCGCACAACAATCACCCCGGAGAAGCTCCAGAACTACTTCTGGAGTACAGCATGATGCGTTCCTGCAGTTTTCAGTGCGTTTGCCACATTGGGGGGCCTTTAACATGAAATGACTACGCAAACACCATGCACATTTCTGAAATGCATGGCAAAGAACCCATTTTCTGTGTGGTTTGCCATGCATTTGGAAACACACAGATATGAATGGAGCCTTATGGGCTGCACTACACATGGCACTGTAGCTCATGGGACATTTTTCTAATTTTTTCTACTGCATTTGTCACCTGTTTTCCATGGAGCAAAATGTGTGTTTGCTTCTGTGTTTGGTGTGTCGTTAACAATTAATGACACTAAAAGTGCAACTAGTTAATTTTAGGTGTATAAAGGTGGACATGCACTATACAATCTGATTGTACAATCTCTGTACAATCACCTTTAGATTTACCAAACTATATTATAGGAGGACACACCATCTATCCAATCACTCTGTATCCAATCAGGCAGGCCTTTGCACTACATCAGGGGTGTCCTGTAGGCTGCGTCTGGCCCCTGAGAATTTAAAATGCACCCTGAGCCCCTCCGAAGGGACACTGGGGAAGCCAGGCAAATGCATGCATTAAGGAATGCCTGGGGTGCTATGAAAACGTAATTGATGGGTGAACGTGTCCTAATGAGGACAGCTGGTGAACTCTTTCCAGGGTCGTACCCGCTTGTCTGTCCCGTGTGTCTGTCCTCTGTCTTCCAGGAAGTTTCTGAAATGATGTGCAAACTACAGCCATGGATGGAGGTAGGCCTAGTCCTCAAAACCAAAGAAAACGTGTATTTTTTTGCAACAGAGGTATATTGGTACATAGGGGAGCTGCATTTTAGGAAAAAAAAGCCTTTAATACAATACAGTGTGATACCGTCAAAAAGAAGCTCAAAAGCTATTCTATTAAACTGTTGTCCCACTGGGCAATTTGTAGGTGAGAGTTTTAAGTTTATTTTTTAAGAGTAAACTGTTATATAGCTTTTAACCACTTCAGCCCCCGAAGAATTTCCCATGTTAGGACCAGAGCACTTTTTGCGATTCGGCACTGCATCGCTTTAACTGATAATTGCGCGGTCGTGCGACGGTGTACCCAAACAAAATTTGCATCCTTTTTTTTCCACAAATAGAGCTTTCTTTTGGTGGTATTTGATCACCTCTGCGTCTTTTCTGATCACCGCTATAAATAAAATAAGAGCGACAATTTTGCAAAAAAAAACAATATTTCTTACTTTTTGCTAAAATACAAATTCAAAAATGATAAAAAAACTAATTTATTCATCGGTTTTGATCGATTTATATTCTTCCTCATATTTTTGGTAAAAAAATTCACAATCTGCGTTTATTGATTGGTTTGTGCAAAAATTGCCACGTTTACAAACCATGAGAATTAATTTATGGCGTTTTAACAATTTTTTTTTTGTTTTACTGGTAATGGCGGCGATCTGTGATTTTTATCGGGACTTTGATATTGGGGTAGACATGTTGGACATGTTTTACACTTTTTTGGGACCAATGACATTTATACAGGGATCAGAAATTTAAATATCCACTGATTACTGTATAAATGTCATTGGCAGTGAAGAGGTTAACCTGCAGGGGCAGTGAAGGAGTTAACTGTGTTCCCTGGGCATGTTCTAACTGTGGGGGGAGGGGGCTGGGCTACCATGGGCATAAGAGATCTAACTGATTCTAGTGACAGGGATCAGTAGATCTTTTAAATGCCCACTGACAGAGCGGGGAACCGCCATGTTTACATCAGTGGTTTTCCATTCTTTCTCTCTGCCAGGTCATTGCAGCTCGCCGGCAGACATCGGGTCCGCCCGAGCCGCGGGCACACTCCTGCAGAGTGCAGGGGGCACGAGAGTGCGCTGGCGGCAGAACGCTCTCGCCCGCTAGCTGCGCACGAGTGAGCCACCGTTTATAAACAGCGATTTGCGGAATAGAGCCACACTGCACCAGTAAATGTACGCAACGTGGCCGGGAACCAGTTAATATTGGTTGTGGCTGCTATTTTCTCTGTTTCAGCCAAAACTGTATACAAAAAGCATTTTTTGCAAGCTGTAATTAATCAGATTTAATCCAAACTCAATGTAATAGTTAAAAAATCAATTAAACTTCCAAAATATATGATGCCAGAAATATACAATGTTGCAGATGCTGTCTGTGAGAATGGTACTGTTTCATAATACCACATACAACTTAAAGGCATCTCACAAGCATGTCATTTAAAGGATTGTTGTTTTTTCTCAACGTCACCCTCAAAGTTGCATAAAAATGAATATCTTGCTGCTGTACAGTATTTTTGAAAACAAAAATGTCCTGAATGGCATGGTCCAAGTTTCTGAACTTTATGCAAATTATTTGCTCGGTCACCAGATTGAGAATTGAGATTGAAATTGAGATCACAAGAAAACACCATGCTGGGTGCTAGTATCTTGCTAGTATCTTGCAGTACTTACTTTACTGTTTGCACACTTTCATGCATTCCCTTATATTTTTTGACCCTAGGACTTTAGGAGACCTTTATGCTTTGTTTTTATTATTACTGGAAAAAATCATACTCATTCTTTTTCTTAACCTAATATAATATATGTATATTTTATTTCTTATATTAAATCCAATGAGTCATTTTTCCAATAGTTTAAACAAATACATTTAATTGTTAGCTATAAATAATTGAACTTTTCACACTTTTACTAACCGCAGAATCAGATGGTTTGTGGTTTATGCAGCTGGTGTTGCAAAGTCATATTTTGTAGTGTCATATGAAAAATATTTCACTTCCCAAGCCCAAAACAGCCAGGCATTAATGAAATGCAGCAGTACAATGAGATCATATAAAGTATAGATTTCAACAGTCATACAAGAGCTACTAAAGCAACACTGAAAACCAACATATCAGGTTCTTTATTCCAGAACAGAGAATAGAGAACGTCTTCCTAAATGACTTGCTTTTACACAGTCATAAACCACTGCCTAAAAAAGCAATGGCTTGAGTGTTAGCAGACTAAACAATTGCAACTTGGCATGGAAAGCAGTAAATAACTTCAGAAAAGTTGCACAGTGATTTGTTCAATACCACATATGGAATATGCTTGTTTTAAAAAATAATCTGTCACCAACCCACAGCATCTTGAATATAATTTGATTTGAAGCTTATCTAACTGCTGGGTTGTTTATTGTCTATGGCTGTAGAAGAAAACTGTAGCTTAAAGCTGTAAACAAAAACGGTAATGTAGCTGAAACTTGTTTTTCTTTTTTTTCTTTTCTTTTTCGAAGGGAAAATGATGGGTTTCATAAACTGGTAAGAGGTTTAGAAAATATCATATATGGATGAACACATGAAATGTTTCATGAATTTATAAGAGCAGAAGCTATTTAGGAGGTATAGTAAGTAGGGAGTAATTAAAAAAACAAAAAGCAAATGTCCATTAATCCAGTAGAAAAATAAACCTGTAGCTATAATTTTTGCCTGAATTCTGTCACATGTCAGTGTATACACAGCGATAGGCTACAGAGCAAAATTCCATAAATGTTTGGTACTATGTACAAACATATCTATGGTTGATTGTAGTAGGTCTTTCACATGATACATATACTGTTTATTTTTTTAAGGGGTACTGGTCCAATGATTCTGGTAAAAGGCAAAAAGCAATTGTTGCATATCTATAAAATACCTTAGACAGCGCTTTATTGCAATAATAGTGTTCTGCAATATTATGTAAACTTGTGTGTAAAGAGTTTTTCCACATAATATTTCTGCCTTAAAGAAAAACTGAGAGAAATGGAATGTGACTAATATGACCACACTGTAACTTTTATTTAATTCAAGGCATACAGAACATTAATTCTGAACTGCTACTTTACAATCAATGCTGTCTTGCATTATTCATGTTTTAATAAGAAATCTGTATTAAAAAGCGATTCCTGAGCATTTTTCTGTTATAAGTAACATCATAGCTCACAAATGTCCATGAATACAAAACATTAGTACAAAAATGAAAATAAATGCCACTTACACAACTAATTAAACATGAAAAAAGCAAAAAAAATTTAATTAGCATTCACAGATTTTAATGAAAAGTACAACATAAAGGAAAGGCTTGAGGATGTGTGAGGATGCTTTCCAACCAAACTGTTTGTTGGGAAAGAAATGTTTGGTGACCGGAACTAGCAAAATACAAATATGCAGTAATCACAATACATACAGTAAATACACACTGACTATGGGAAATGATGGCACCTCATTTAGGCTGGAGGAGAATTAGGTGTATTTTGTTGCACGTGTACGGTTTGCATGTATATCCATTGTATGCTGATCATGTGCCCAATTAACCCTTTATTTATTTTTACTGTAAACATTTTTTTACTCTAAAAACATGAGCAGCTCATTCTTTTGATGTACCCTGTTTACTATTAATGTACTTAAAGGGGTTATAAAGTCAGAAGGTTTTTTTTATCTTAATGCATTCTATGCATTAAGATGAAAAACCTTCTGTGTGCAGCAGCCCTCCTCAGCCCCCTAACACTTATCTGAGGTCCCTCTCTGTCCAGCAATGTCCACGAGTGTCTCAGCCATCCAAGACTCTCCCTCCTGATTGACTGAGACACAGCAGCGGCACTATTGGCTCCTGCTGCTGTCAATCAAAGTCAGTTAGCCAATCAGGAGTTAGAGGGGAGGGGATGGGGCGGAGCTCCGTGTCTGAATGGACATAGGGAGCTGTGACTGGGCTCGGGTGCCCCCATAGCAAGCTGCTTTCTGTGGGGGGCACTCAACAGGAGGGAGGGGCCAGGATCACAGAAGAGGGACCCGAGAAGAAGAGGATCCGGGCTGCTCTGTGCAAAACCACTGCAAAAGAGCAGGTAAGTATAACATGTTTGTTATTTTTATAGGGAAAATAAACTGAGACTTTACAATCACTTTAACATTATTTATATCATTATTACAGATTACATGACCCCCACAGTAGATAAAGGGTGATATGGCATTGGAATTATTTTGTGAAATGCTATTCCACATGATTTTATATATAAAAAAAATGTTTTCTAAATGCTAGGTCTGGTGATCAATGGTTTTATTAGATTTACTATGGCCTTTTAAAATTTGTGAGATGAAGCTTTAGTTGACCATTTCATTCAAACAAGTGACAAGAATATTTAGGCCTCATACACACGGGCGTATATAAAAAAAATAAACAAAACGTCGGGCCCGACGTCAAGGAAAAAAAGTCGACGTTTCTGCGGCTGCGGTGTTATACGGTTCTTTGCGGTTGTATACGGTGGTATACGGTGGATAATAATATGGCCGTAAAAGGCCGCAAAAAACTGCGGCTGCAAAAATCCAACTTTTTATCGTCTCCCTACTAAAACAAAATTTTTTGCGGATAACTGCGGCTACGAGTGATTGCGGCTTTTTGCAGTTATGTATTGCGGCTTTTTGCAGCTGAAAAAAAGGAACTGCAGCCCGGGCTGCAAAACAAATAAAAAAAATATATGCGGGCACACATACTCCGGATTTATAAGAACAGTGAACAAACTTACTTTACCAGTTGATTT
>BLSH010278086.1:4410-25938 GCA_018402905.1 Glandirana rugosa | reverse complement strand
GTATTATAGTAATAGTGGGAAAATTTGAAGATGTAGCGGCTGAGATACTCACAGTTAGACTCAAAAACGGACTCGCCAAGTAGTTCCCAACTTAACCACTAAATAGATAAAGGTGGAGCCTGCTCACAGTATGTTCCCCTTAGGGGTGACAGGCTCTACATTACGCCGAAAGTGAGAAAGGGAGCCTACGGAAGCCAGAGTCTGTATAAGTACTCACTCAGAACCTACCAACACATACAGAAAATGTATCTGCTCCTGGGACTTCTAGCTTTCCTTCTCTACCTTCTCTTCTCTCTTGATATTCCTCTTTTTGCTTCCCTATCTTTCCCTCACTCACCTTTTTCTAATCTTTCCTTGCAACTAAACTCTACTATAAAAGAGCATGTGGATTTGTACAAACAAGCAATGTAAAGAATGTAATTCCCTGTATGTACAACTGCAAAATATGTTCAATAAAAAATTATTGATCAAAAAAAAAGACAACCTCTGCATATGACGCTGAGCACTGCACTCAACTTCTTTAGTCAAACATGGAGAGGCACTGTTCTGAGTGGATCCTGTCCTGTTACACCACTGTATGGTCTTGGCAACCGTGCTGCAGCCACAGTTTCAGGCTCTTGGCAATCTTCTTATAGCCTAGGCCATCTTTATGTAGAGCAACAATTCAAATTTTTCAGATCCTCAGGGACTTCTTTGCCATGTGGTGCCATGTTGAACTTCCAGTGACCAGTATGAGAGAGTGAGAGTGATAACACCAAATTTAACACACTTGATCCCCATTCACACCTAAGACCTTGTAACACCAATGAGCCACATGACCCTGGGGAGTGAAAATGGTTAATTCGGCCCAATTCGGACATTTTCACTTAGGGGTGTACTCACTTTTGTTGCCAGTGGTTTAGACATTAATGGCTGTGTGTTGAGTTATTTTGAGGGGACAGTAAATTTACACTGTTATACAAGCTGTACACTCACTACTTTACATTGTAGCAAAGTGTCAGCTCTTCAGTGTTGTCACATGAAAAGATAGAATAAAATATTTACACAAATGTGAGGGGTGTACTTACTTTTTGAGTTAATGTATATGTAAATCATAAAAATGTTAAAAAGCAGTGCTCTGTCACTTATTGTATATGGGACCAATGTCCAATGTTTACTGCATATAATGACATTTGTAACACCTCGTGAGTTGTGCACTTCATGAGTCTTTAACCACTTGCCGACCGCCCGCCGCAGCGTGACGGCGACAAGGTGGTTCATTATCGCCGCGATAACTAGCATTGTGACTGTGTTCGGGGGGAGCGGGTGCGGCGGACTCGATCGCCGCCGGCTACCCGCGATGCCCCCCCCCCGCACTGAAAGAACGGAGGTCGGTGTAAGTAAACACGGACCTCCGTTCTGTGAGGGGGGAAGGGCTGTGATCACTTCCCTTTCCCTGTTAGGGCAGCCCCCCCACAGTTAGAACACTCCCAGGGAACACAGTCAACCCTTGGAGCGCCCCCTGCAGGTTAACCCCTTCACTGCCAATGGCATTTACACAGTAATCAGTGCATTTTTATAGCACTGATCGCTGTATAAATGCCAATGATCCCAAAAAAGTGTCAAAATGGTCCGACATGTCTGCTGCAATATCGCAGTACTGCTAAAAATCGCAGATCGCCGCCATTACTAGTAAAATATAAAAAAAAATAAAAACCCCAGAAATGAATTCTCATCATCCGTAAACGCGGCAACTTTTGCGCAAACCAATCAATAAACGCCGATTGCGATTTTTTTTACCAAAAATATGAGGATGAATATAAATCGGCCAAAACCGATGAAAAACAATTTTTTTTTAATTTTTTTTTTTGGATTTGTGTTTTATCAAAAAGTAATACATTTTGGGTCTTTTTGTAAAATTGTCGCTCTTCTTTTGTTTATAGCGGTGATCAGAAATAACGCAGAGGCGATCAAATACCACCAAAAGAAAGCTCTATTTGTGGGAAAAAAAGGACGCAAATTTTGTTTGGGTACAACGTCGCACGACTGCTCAATTTTCAGTTAAAGCGACGCAGCGCCGAATCGCAAAAAGTGCTCTGGTCCTAAAGTGTGAAATCCTTCCGGGGCTGAAGTGGTTAAAAGTGAATAGTAAGGCCCCTTTCACACATACGGTCCGTTTGGGTCCGCCTGTCAGTTTTTCAGGTGGACCCAAACGGACGCTCCATTGTGCTCTATGGAGCAGCGGATGTCAGGGGTGACATGTCCGCTGACACCCGATCCGCTCCGATCCACCAGAAACAGACGGATGGAAGCCCTATTTTCCATCCGCCTGGCGGATTGGATCGGATGAACACGGGCAGACGGTCATCCGATTCTCCATAGAGGAGAATGGAGCACTGACAGGTCAGTCTCTGCACATAGTGCAGAGACTGTCCTGTCATCCATCGGCTCAGCGGAGATCAACGGATGGATCCCCGCTGAGCAGCAGAACTCGTCAAAACGATCCGCATGCGTGAAAGGACCCTAATGAACCAACCACCAACAGGGGGTTTCCACCTTGTGAGTCCCCCTCCCCTAGGGGTTCAAACTCACCCCACAGTTGTTATGCAGGGGTAGGGAACCTGCGGCTCTCCAGCTGTTGTAGAACTACATTTCCCATCATGCTTCTGGGAGTTATTGTATCCATCAGCCTTGCAATGCCTCATGTGAAATGTATAATAAGGGGTGGGGAAAATTGTTGGGACTTTGTATGAAGACGTGGTTGGGTAGAGGCACACGCTTCCATCCCTAAACTGAACAGAATAAAAAGCTAGAATTCTAGCAAGGGGATATTGGGACTTTAAATGACACACATGTGTGAGAAGAGTCATAGGATGGATAAGATAAAGCAAATTATTGATAGATATAGAAAATGATAATCATACATAGTCAGTATTCAATCACATTGGTAAAAATGGATACATATTATAAATTGGGAGGTACGTCTATAAATATATGCGGTTGCCCCCATTGTCTAAACTTATTGTAGAAAAGGATAGGCTGGGTGTTAACCGTAGTGGGAGAAGTAGAAAGAGATCTCGAGATGCTGCTGGGCGTCCCCTCTGCCCTGCCTTTGCACCGCCAGCCTGTGGAATGCAGTAAGTTGAAATGTTGGGAATGTGTGAACCCGGGGGAGCAAAATTCCCTCTCCCCCGTTTCGACTTCTCCCACTACGGCTAACACTCATCCTTATCTTATCTTATTATAGACAATTGACGAGCCGCTCCTGATGAGTGATAATAAGGTTACGAAACGCGTAGAGCTACCAGCTGCCGCCAATCAGCGTACCCAGCCTATCCTTTTCTACAATATGTTTAGACAATATACACTTCATGGGCAATTCAGGTCATGGACCTTGCAGATCCATTAATGTGTTTGAACTTTATGTACTCTATTGATGTGATGGATGGGGGCAACCGCATATATTTATAGACGTACCTCCCAATTTATAATATGTATCCATTTTTACCAATGTGATTGAATACTGACTATGTATGATTATCATTTTCTATATCTATCAATAATTTGCTTTATCTTATCCATCCTATGACTCTTCTCACACATGTGTGTCATTTAAAGTCCCAATATCCCCTTGCTAGAATTCTAGCTTTTTATTCTATTCATGGAAAATGTAGTTCTACAACAGCTGGAGAGCCGCAGGCTCCCTACCCCTGTGTTATAGTAAAGCACAGGTGTCAAACTGGTGGCCCTTCAGCTGTTGCGAAACTAAAAATCCCATGAGGCATTGCAAGCCTGACAATTACAAGCATGACTCCCACAGGCAGAGGCATGATGGGACTTGTAGTTTCGCAACAGCTGGAGGGCCGCCAGTTTGACACCCCTGTAGTAAAGCCTTTATGGTAAAACCAATGCTCAATCCCTCACATAGGATCTTTTAGGATCTGCTTACTCCAAGGTGGAAGTTACTTAATGTGAAAAAACAAAGCTCCACATAGCGTAATCCTGGTCAGGCTGTTTGTTGCCCCCCCAAACCCCCCATAAAATCACACTTACAAACATCAATTCAGTACATGCATTGTAAACATTGAGCACAGAACTATCACCCATCTGACGGGCCGGTACCGACAACCACTCTTAGTCAGCTGGTCCGACTGGTAGCCACTCTCCGTCGGTGGAACGCACACCTCACTATCCAGTCACCGGATGGTCACACCCTGATGCGTTTCGTCATCACGACTTCACAGAGGACGGAAAGTGGCTACCAGTCACTGGGGGTTTGGGGGGGGCAATAAACAGCCTGACCAGGACTACGCTATGTTGAGCTTTGTTTTTTCACATTAAGTGACTTCCACCTTGAAGTATATTTAAATTGTTCCACCAGCCATATCAAGGGTCTGCCAACATCCCATTCAGAACAGTTGAGGAAAGTACTCCCCCAGTATAATAGTGGGACTTTTTACGGCAGTACATACATCAAGGCAATTGAAGTAAAATCATAATCAATTTTATTGTTAACAGACTTATGTATAAAAAATAGTGTACCATAGGGTCACATATAGACAATAAAAAAAACGTGGCACATGTTTACAGTTACGGGTCAGATCATTAGAACCCTTATATAGACGTGGAGCAATTATCTTCTTGGGCAAGGGCCCAACATGTTTTGAGAAAAACCCTTCTTTTTCTTCTTATTTTCAAACTAAGCCTCAATATTCCTGTTTCCTTTGACCCATTGGATTGATTGGCTGCTAGGGGCTTCCTGCTTTGTTTCTTGCTTCCCAGTGGTCCCCGTTGAAGGACCATTGGCTGGCGGCTCTTATGGTGTGGCATGTACATTCGTTCCAGTAGTGTGTGGTGAGTAGCTTCCTATTGTGGTCTCCTGATCAATTGCTTTGTACAATGTGAGTGACAACTTATAATAATTTGTGTATGCTTTTTAGAGCACTCATCTTGGGGATATATGACTGCCCCTGAAGAAGGGTTTTTCCCGAAACATGTTGGGCCCTTGCCCAAGAAGATAATTGCTCCATGGCTATATAAGGGTTCTAATGATCTGACCCGTAACTGTAAACATGTGCCACGTTGTTTTTATTATTGTCTATATGTGACCCTATGGTACACTATTTTTTATACATAAGTCTGTTAACAATAAAATTGATTATGATTTTACTTCAATTGCCGTGATGTATGTACTGCCGTAAAAAGTCCCACTATTATACTGGGAGTACTGGGGGTACTGGGGGTACATACATATAGAGTAGTACTTTTCTCTACTCCACCTTGGAGTAAGCAGATCCTAAAAGATCATATGTGAAGGATTGAGCATCGGTTTTACTGTAAAGGCTTTACTATAACAACTGTGCGGTGAGTTTGAACCCCTAGGGGAGGGGGACTCAGGAGGTGGAAACCCCCTGTTGGTGATTGGTGCATTACTATTCACATTAAAGACTCTAGGGATTATATGAAGTAAACATTGGACATTGGTCCCATATACAATAAGTGACAGAGCGCTGCATTTTAGCATTTTATGATTTACATGATGTTTGTCTGATGCTGAATGGTTATGTAGGGTTACAATTTACTGCCCATGCAAATTTGCAGAGAGCTAAAGATGTAATATTTAAAGTGATTGTAAACGATCTCCTTGTAAAACAACCCATTCAGTTTAAAAATAGAAATGAAAGGCTAAACATTTTGTATCATATAGAAAGTCAGATATACTCATAGCTATATTATCAATCATTCCTGATTCATTAAAGGTAATTAAGAGAGACATCTTACGACATATATTAACAGCAACAAGAACAATTATTGATCGCTCTTGGAAAAAGGAGACGGCTCCTTCAATGGCAGAATGGGTGTGTGAGATGGGTGGAATGCGACTACTGGAGGAAACAATGAAACAATTCGCTTTGACACTCTGGTTCGCGAGAACATTTTAGAGAGACATGGAATAAATGGGATGAGTATCGAACCTCAAGATCACTACTGAAATACTTATAATTATCTCTAGAACTCGGGGGCCCATTCTTCTAGTCTTCCCTTCTATTGTAGGGGAAGAAAAGAAAATACCCCCCCCCCTTTTTTTTTTTTTCTTCCTCTTCTTTTTCCTTACTTTTTTCTTTGTTGTCTGATCCTATCCATGAGACTGAATGGTGACGGGGGGGGGGGGAGAAGTGTAGTTCCAGACCTGGGCGGGCCTTACGTAAAGGGAAAGGCGCAGGGAGGGAACTATAAATAAGAAATAACATTGCAAGCAGTGGCGGCTGGTGACATTTTAAGATGGTGGGGCGCCAGACCCCGCCCTTCCTTTTTGCCCCATCCCACTTCTTAGAAGCCACACCCCTTATAGGCTCCACCCACTATGTACACAATGTACAGTATAACTCAGCTGTCAGTCTTAATTCTCAATAAAATATTGCTGGCTCATTCATCCATTAAATCCCAAAGGTAAAGAATTACATGAGCTGTGAGGTCTGCACAGGAACCCAGCACAGACTGCTATTATGTGGGGTTTCATATCCCATCAAGCTCCATCCTAATTCCTTATTTTATAATAGGAACGCTGAAAATCCTCCACTAACCCCTGACACAAGGTGAGCCATAGAAATGCCCCTGGTTTTTGGAAATGACCAGCTTCACTAACATAAATCTGCATTATCTGTCAAAAAAAAGTTCAAAATGTAATTATAAAATCAGGCGATTTGAGATGGCATTCATTGGAAAGCAGTTATTGTAGAGGAATTGTCATGACTATACATTCCTCTTGTTCTGTTGTTTGATGCTGAGATACACAGAGGCTGAGCACAGGCAGCTTCAACCAACACAGCAACTCCACTGCTGGGGATTTGTTGGTCCCTGCATTGGAAGTCATGAATCATTGCTTACAGTGCACTGAATGCAGGGATGAAGAAGTCACCAGGAGTGGAGTTGTTGCTGTTTTGGTTGAAGCTGCCTGTTAAACAGTAAAGTATGAAGAGGGTGTGCGGTGCTGCTGAGCTCTGTGGTTCCCCAATGTCAGCAGACTAATTGCAGATCAATTACTGCCTGTGCATCCCTGAGAACTCCCTGTGACTTACATGCTGGCTCAGAGTTCTTATCCTACTGCTGAGCTTTGGAAGGGGCCTGTGTCAGCCTTATGTGTAATCTATGGATGCAGACTAATCACTGCCTGTGTATTGCTGGGAGCTCCCTGTCATGTGTGAGATCTGACCTTGCAGACATTGCTGTGCTTGGATCCCTGGATTCCTCATGTCCTCTCCCTCTGCTCTGTACAGGATGGTGAGTGGGGGAAGGGTCCCTGTGGAGAGGGGAAACACTGCTGGAGGTAGAGACTAAGTGTCGGAGTGCGACTTGTGGAGGGGGTGACCTGGCTAGACAGCAGGCTAGAATGTGTAACTGCAGACAGAGAAAATCTTGGCTCCCCCCCAGGCAGAGACCAAATGGACTAGGCAGTTTAAGGTCTGCAGATTTAGACGCCCCAGAAAGCTCCTATTCTCAGAATGGAATGTTGGAAAGCAGCCAATGAGGGTGGAGAATTCATTTTACTGTGTTCTAGATAGGGTTTTTTAATGAGATTTGGGACGTTTGCCCTGTTGCTAGGTAGATTACACTTCTCTTTCTTATCTAATCTGTCTATTCTAGCAATTAGCAACAGAAGCACAGCTAGAGAGAAATTCCAAAGATTTTTTTTTCTTTGGAGTTTCTCTCTAGCTGTGCTGCTGTTGGTTAATAATTATAGTTGATTTTTATTTCTTACTTATTTTTTTGGTGGGGCGCCGCCCGTACAGCCCTTATGGACGAGCCTCCACTGATTGCAAGTAGTGATGGGAAAAATATATAACATAAAGATACGACCAGTACATTTCCTAGATTTAGTTGGTTTAAGACTAGACAAAGAGAATTGATAAAGAAAATGTGAAAGGAATATTGAAGCTTAGTTTGAAAATAATATCTCATTATACATATTGTGAAAGCTGTAATTAAAGATGTAAATTGGATTTCCCACCTATGGTAATTTACAATTGACCCCCTGATTGTATGTTGTAAAATACTGAAATTTTAATAAACAAAGATTATACAAAATAGAAATGAAAGGCTAATTTGTATAGATATAAAAAACATTATAAATACCTTTTCAGTTTATGCATTGTCAATCAACCTTTATATCTCAAAAACTGGTATCCCACCTGGATATTATATAAACTGTATGCATGGCTGGCCCAAGACATTGTGCTGCCTGGGTCCAAGAATGCAATACTGTGCCCCCACCACACCACCCCACCTCAAAAAAAAATCATACCCACCAAAAGGCCCCCACATCCATTATTTTATATCATAATTAAAACTAAAATTAAATTTAATGGGAAGTCAGATTTACATGCAACAGCACCTTGTCTATATGCAAAATTATATGACATATCATTATGTTCAATTCCAAGGGGCGGGCTTGGGCAGTATAGAGGCAGGCTAGGGTAGTATATAGACAGGCTAGGGAAGTATAGGGGAGGGCTAGTGTAGTATAGGGGAAGGCTGGGGTAGTATAGGGGTAGGCTAGGGTAGTATATAGACAGGCTAGGGCAGTATATAGATAGGCTAGGGCAGTATATAGATAGGCTTGGGCAGTATAGGGGGGTGGCGGGCAAGTGTAGTATAGGGGAAGGCTGGGGTAGTATAGAGGCAGGCTAGTGTAGTATATAGACAGGCTAGGGCAGTATAGGGATGGGCTAGGGTAGTACAGGGGCAGGCAGAGCAGCCCGGGGGGCAGTTGTCATCATTACACACAACTGCTGGAAACAAAAATCTTGGTCGTCCGTCAATTTTCTGGGTAAATAGAAGAGGAGAGGTGGCCATGGTTCAGTTTGCTGCCCCTTTCAATGTGCTGCCTGGGTCCAATGGACCCACTGGGACCCATGGTAGGGCCGGCCCTGACTGTATGTTATTCATATCAATAAACATAAATTGAAACAAAAATAAATAAATAAATAAATACCTTTTTATCCCTTTTTTTTTATAAATGATCACATTCCCTCTGTTTTCTTTCCAGTGGATGGCTATGCAGCGGGGGGTGTCAGGACAAGTCTGATCATTGGAGGAGAGCACATTGAGTTTCCAGCACAGCTAGAGAACTGACTACGGTGTGTTCTCCTGCTTAGTGTGGTCAGTTTTTAATAGGAAAGCCCTTTTAACTTGCAGGAACACCAAGGATTTCACAAAAAAGGAAGCAATACAAAGAGAACAGGAGACTTTCTCATAGAAGTAAATGGTACAGCAGCCACATATCAGGAATATGAAATGTTGGGATAACAAACGCTTTAAGCAGGGGTTCCCTAAGACATAAAACTTATTTCAAGTTCCTCTGTAGTAAAAACATTTTAAGAAGGCTGCTCTAGGATGTAGCTAATAAAATAAACCTACCTGTAGAGTTGGTGACCCGGCTCATCCTCTTTTCCAAAGTCTGACCTTTAGAAACTGAAAGACAGGAGATATAATGGGGGGGATGAAACTCTTACATGTTAGAAGGGCCATCATTTATCACAGTGCAAATCAGAGAAAATTACTATTTCCAATGTCCCCCCAACAACCAATCAGATTCTGCAGTTCATTAGACAGTTTGATAAATCAGACCCAGAGACTCTCCCTTCTTATGGATTGTGGCCACCATACTGTATAACTTACCCAGCACTTCAATGATACGGATGAGGATGATATTGGATCCCACAAGGACGGTTATAATGACCCCTTTCCAGGAAGGACGCCAGGGTTTCTTCCCACTCTTATCTGTAGAGATTATCAATAAATCATTCATTATTCATAGTTGGATAAAATCTCTTTTGCTTAATATTTCCAGAACTCAGTAGAGTGAAGGGAGAAAGTTCAGTGGCTTCCTATGGCGAGAAGAGACGGGAGCCAATCCTATTTCTTTTAAAGACAAGGAAGTGATGTCACTGTGATGTAACTTCCTCCTCTACAGAATTACACATCCAAGAAATAAAGTTGAGCTGTAGAAATTCTCTCCCACAAGCCAATCACATGTTCATAAACACCAAATCTTACATCTCCAATAAACTAAACCCAAAAATGTCCTATATTGGAGCACCAGTCTTCAGATGTGGTGGATGCATTAGCTTTTTTTCAGGGTAAGAACATTTTCAGCAAGTACAGAAATGATGAATACGAGGCATGTAAGGTAACTGAGGGTGGATGGGGGACTGGAGAGGGTGAGACACCGGCCAGTGATCAGACTAGGGACTGGCAGGGAGGTTGATGGGAGTTGGCTGATGGAGAAGAAGATAAGTAGAAAGGAGGTGTAGGCTGGATTGTGGTGGGGATGGACACAGGCAATGATCCACTCTCAGGTGGTATAACAAGTATCTATCACCAAACATAAATGGCCTATCAAGCCATGGCCCGCAGTAAGGAAGCTGAGACCCAGCAACAGGTCATGGGCTGGAGGTTGAGGAAAACTGATATACAACATATATATATGTTTGTGTTTTTGTATGCTATGCAAACTTGTAGCCAGAAGCAGCATTGTATCTCAGCACAGCAATGATGTGTACTGAGCCATTCAGCTCTCTGTGTTATGTACCTTATAGAAGCTGAGCTTCCTTTACACCTCCTGTCCAGCGCCCCCTGGAGTTGGTGACAGGGTATAACAGGACAAGGAGTGGCTTAGAAGCCGTGGTTGCAGGACCAGAACTTGTATGGGATGCAGATGCTCTCACACAAATAAAGCACAGGAACTCGCAGGTACAAGAGTCAGAGCCATAGTCACAACAAGGCAGAGTCAGCAACAACCGGGTGAGCAGAGTTACAGATTCAGAAGGCAGAAGCAGGGTCAGTAGCCAGGTTGGGGTCAGTAGCAGATCAGTAGCAGCAGTAGAAAACCAGCAGGCAGAAAACAGAGTCAAACCCAGTGGCGGCTGTAGTGATGTAGTAGTGGAAGTGTGATGTAGTAATGGATGAATGAATGCTATTATTTAGTTATTATTATGATGGTTAATTTTCCGCAGCACTCGGTCGGTTCTTCCAGAGAGGAGCATTTATTGACTTTAGACAGAACAAAGTCCAACAAGAGATAATACAATCCAACATAGGTGTAGAGAATATCCATGACAGGAATAGTGTAGCATTGAGACCACTTCAGAGGAACCCAGTTTTCCTGTCAAACTTTAACTAAAACAGGCTTCCCTCTTATACACCTTTCTTCCCCCCTCCCATGGGTGACTAAGAGTGAGCAATTAGGTTGACCAACTTAATTAGGCCTTTTAATCTACTTTTGTCTTGAAAGAACAATAGACAATGACCCTAAGCCGTCAACAACAGCTGTAATCATAAACTCCTAGGTGTTCTTTTATTAACCTTAAAATATCATGGAGGCATTATCTGTCCCTTTCATATGTAGAAAACAGCTGGTTTGGTCAGTCTATTCTTTAATCAAAACCCCCTTTGAAATGCCTAATTAGATAACCAGTCCCGAATATCACTGCGACTTTGCACAACCATTAACATTCTTTTGATGAATGCAGTTGACAAATAGATTTGTCAACCGCCTGTACCAATACATACCCAATATATGTATACATATAATATAATATATACATGTGCATGCACATACATATATATATAAATACACATATATATATAATATATGAAATATTACACAACAGCGGCCCGTCCATATGGGGCGCTACCCCCCTAATCCATGCACCCGGCCCCTAATCTACATGCAGGGCATCGGACGCATGGATTCCAATGGGGTTTTTTTTTTTAGAAGCACATGATTAGAGCCTAAAGCTCTAATAGGCTTTAAAAAAGGGTAGGCTGAGCCCACCCAGTTGTGTGACAATAGGAAATTATTATTCCCTATTGTCTTCCTGATTCTCCTCCCGGTCAATCAGGAAGCGGGTCCTTAGACCCATCACTGGAATGGCCCAGAGGAGAAGCGATCCTATTGGCTGCCTAGGAGGAGGAGGGAGGAGATGCATGGTGGAAGCTGCCATAATGCCAAGGAGGAGGAGACGCAGGGCAAGCTGCTGTCCACCACCCGGAGGAAGCGCTGCTAAGTGGGGGGGCTGGTGACTGACCAAGGGGGGTGCCGGGTAACCCAACCCACCGGGGGGGTGGCTGTGGGTGTATTCTTTTCCGCCCCCACAAAAGATAAAAAATATACCACCAGCCACTACTGGTCAACCCACAAGCCAAGGTCAATTGAAGGAGATTGGGATGAAACAGTCGGGAGGCAAGCTGGGTCAAAGCACAGAATAAACAGGAAGCAGGCCTGGTCACAGGCAGGACACTGGGGCTGAAGAACACTCCGTGGCCAATGGTAACATAGCAGGGTATTAGAGATATGGCTTAATAAAGGACATAAATGTCTGTAATCATTGCCATTTTATTGCTGAATCTTTGATAAACTCTTGATGGAAGCTCAATCTTGTGGTCTGGACTTTTATATATCAGGAGGCTGATCTGGAAATCTCTCCAGTTGGGTTTGTACATGATATTGCTATAGTCCTGTTTGGTGCTTCTATGTTTGTTTGATGCTCTTCTACAGTTATGAGGTCATTACTAAGGCCCCTTTCACACGGGGCGGATCCATTTTGACGGACCTGCTAGCTCAGCAGGGATCGATCCATTGATCCCCACTCAGGGCTGCTAGAAATCGTGGGGCCCCTGTACAGCCTACCAGATGGGGCCCCCTGTTCAACCCCGCCCTCGATGCTACCCGTGACCCCACCTCGAAACAAAATGCATTGCACGCTCAGCAAGGCATATGTACGGTGTGTGGGTGTTAGAGCCCAGCTTTTTGCTATCGCACATATGGGTTTCTTGGGTTTAAAGGGGAGTAATTGGGGGGTTAAAAAACACAGCTCAGCAGCATGTTTTTTTCTGCCCTCACCCCCCAAAACACAAGTGTAAAGTGGCATTGCACTGTTCATATGAAAATCAAAATTATTGCAATCACACAGCACAGCTGTATGGCTCTGTCACCGTTTCACTGCTCTGCCTCTACCCTGGATCCTCTTGGTGTGATTGGAGGGTATTTGTTCTTAGAACTTTCCTATATTTTCCTGTCTCCTGTACTGAGACAATGAAAGTCTGCAGATCTGTATAGTAAATGTATGACTGAGCGCAGACAAAAAAAAAAAAAAAAAAGTAGGGATTCTGTGGATTTCCTGCTCCCTGTCAGCCGTCTCCCATCAGTCTTAGCACCTGGCGGAGGGAGCAGAGCGGAGCTTTTTTTTTTACTAAGATCACTCCACCAGTAAACACAGTGGGCATCCTACAATTGAGCAGAGCAACTTGCGGTGATGAATTCCATACCTCCGCCTGAAAAAGAAGAAAAAGTCCCTTCTCTGCTCTCGCTCCTGGGCCCCTCTGTCGACCTGTTGGGGCCCAGGAAAATTTAGTTATACACCCCCCTAAGCAAGTAGACAGGGGGGTGTAGTTTAGTAAGCAATATTTTTTTAATTGGCAGAACTGAACTATAAAGCTGCCGGGCCCCTGTACCAAGCTGATAGGGCCCGGGCCCGGTATGCCAGGGCCAGTTGTACTGCCTTATCAGTGGCCCTGTCCCCTCTTAGCAGGCGGATGACAGCTCCGTCTCCACTCACCGTGCAAAGACGGACCTGTCAGAGTCCCGCTCTCCTCTATGGGGAGATCGGATGAAAATGGACCGCCTCTCTGCAAGTCGCACAAGTGTGAATGTAGGCCAGGAAAATGAAGCATGGAGTCTGAATTCCCTGAGTCATGTGACACCGGCGATTCCTTTATTCCAAGTGAGATGACTACTAATACCAGCGATCATTGTTCTGGAATGAATCCTAAATCCCAGCAATCATTTCTACAATATTATAAGACAGAAGAGCCACTTACCTGATGTCTCCATGTCTGATAACAAGAAGAGTCCTGAGCTGCTGTACTGTGGTGTCCGGTCTGATAGACTCTATGTGTGATATCACATACACTATACATGGCGTGACTGCACTTCCATCCCCCTGTTCCTGTGTGGTCACCCAGGCTGAGATCTGCCCAGTCCATTCTAACCATGAAGAACAGTGTGAAGACCATAACATCCTGTGTATCAGAGTATGAATGTGTGTTTGAATGATTGTGTAAGAAAATTAGATTGTTAGCTCCCTCGGGATGCTGATTTGAACGTTCTGTGTGTTGCTATATCAACTCACCCTAAAATACAGAGAGTTACCCTGTAAGTTACCACACACTGGATATAATTGTGTGTTGTTCTTTGTATGTCATTGTGACCGAGTCTTCTTCTTATCTTCTGCATGTTGGGTGTAATTCTTAGTAGCTGCCATTTTTCTGTATGCATGGTCTCTGCACAGTACCACTCATATTATGTCTACACCAACACTGCATAGTATCACTTTTACATCGGTAAGTGATTGTTTTTCTCTTCTTATCTGAAAAGTTAAGTGCAAAAGTCAAGGGCTGATCGACCAAGGCCATGAGGGAGGAGGAATAGGAGTTTGCCCAGGCGCAGGAGATCCTGGACAGGGACTTATCCAATAATAGGCCCAGGTACTCCAATCAGTGATTGAGGTCCAACAACAACTTCTAAAAATTGAGGAGTTTATCTGAATCTCTGTAGAGTTTGCCCTATCCACTAGACATTGGCTGTCAGAGCATGGGAGGCCTGGTCTTTAATGGGAGATCATCCATGTAATCCAGAATGTGAGTTGCCTGAGAAAGGCAGAGCTTCCATAGGGAAAGCATCTTAATGAAAACTCTGGGTGTCATTGATAGGCCAAAGCGGTAGGTAATAAATGGTAATGGTGTTTGCTCACAATAAAATGCAGATAGCATTAATTAGGAGGTAGGATGAGGAGGTCAGAAGGTCCCCAGGTAGAAGGGATGCAATAGTTAATTCCATGCAGAAATTTGGACTCACAGGAACAAGTTGAACGTTTTGGAGAGTGGAGAATTTTTCCACATCAGCAACTTTTGCCCAGTGAACAGATTAATATATAATACCTGAAGTTCTTCCTCGTTCTTAATGGAGGTAATGATCCCCTATGAGAGAAGCTGCTGAATATCAGTGAGAAGATCCACCTATTTTTTGAGGAAGATGGGAAATTTGAGATCATGAACTTCTCTAGTGGCAGAGTCCGAAACTCTAGTTTTTAACCCCTGGAAATATCGCTTTGGACCCAAATGTCACCATAGTAATACTTTGTAGGATAATTAGTATAGGCTATTATTATAAAGGATATGATTTCTTCCACAAAACTTGGGCCACTGATCCATATCTCAAAACTTGCCCCAAATGTATAATGTAGGGTGCTAACCTAATGCATGCCTTATGGGATTACCTCTATGTCTCGTATTTTTGGGAAACAGTAATAATTTTGTCAATGCAGTTCTTCATATCACATTATTTAAGGACCCATCATTATGTCTGTTTGGCTACTGGTCCCCCATACAATACTGACAACTTACAATCCAATGGAAATGGAACCACCAGTGGCGGCTCATTGAGCTTTTTTTGGGGGGGCAATCTACCAACCCCCCCAGGCCATCAGCATGGACTCATCCAGCACCCCCCCAGCCATCAGGCATGGACTCATTTCAGCACCCCCCCACCGGGCCAGTGGCATGGACTCATCCAGAGTACCCCCCGGTGACCAGCAACACTTGGCACCCCTCGCCCACTGTCTGCCTGGAACTTACCCCATCTTAGTGGCGGATCAGGCAGTGGGTGAAGGGCGGCAAGCTGTGTCCCAGGCAACGCCTCCTGTTTCCCCTCATAGAGAGGCCACGCGTCTCTTCTCTCCTCCTTCCTAGGCGTCCAATAGGATCGCCTGTACTTTCAGCCAATCGGGTGACGACTCTCAGACCCCTTCCCATTTGGCCGGGAGGAGGATCAGTTCATCCTTTGCACAATGTATGGAAGAATCACCTCATAAGATATATAATTTAAAGCGGACCTTCAGTCATTTTTTCAACTTTCCATCTAGTACAGTGGTTCTCAACTCCTGTCCTCGGGACCCACTAACAGGCCAGGTTTGCAGGATAACTGAAATACATCACAGGTGATAACATTTGCTACTCAGTGATTGCAGTATTCTAGACTGCATCTCTCCAAGGTAATACTTGGAATACTTGGTAAATCTGGCCTGTTGGTGGGTCCCGAGGACCGGAGTTGAGAACCACTGATTTATTTAATCTTCTGCCCTTGTTGTTTTAACTTTGGATAGTAAAACATATTTTTTCTGCCAGTAAAAACCTTATACAGCCCACTTCCTCTCTCTTGTCTGGTCATTAGCCTAGGCTTATGACATCATGCACAGCTCTCTCTCTCTCGTGAGAGTTTGCCAGGAAGGGAGGGGGGGTGACTCATAAGAGGGCCAATGAGAGCTGCAGGGCTACAGAGCTGGAGGTGTGCCTCTGTGTAAATACAGGAAGTGAACAGGCAGCAGCTTCAGCTGCCCACAGTTAAAATGGCTGCAGCCAGACTTAGTGGAGGGAGATTTCTGAAGCATATTTGGCAAGTACAGAATCACAATATATAGAAAATAATATGCAAAGTGGTTGGAGGGAAGCTGCAGAATGGCAAAGAGGTTTTTATAACAAATTGTGTGAGCGGACTGCAGTTCCTCTTTAACTATCCAACAAAATATTACAGAACAATGGAAAATTGTCTTTGCTTTATTTGTGGATGTGAAAAGAGCAAAAATGGAATTCTAAGAATGTTAAAGGAACAAAAATATAATAAAGGGAAAGAATGCAGAGATGGTGACATAAAGATACAGGACACAGATTACAGATATTTAGTAGAATAATGTCTGAACTTTGTGAAGTGTCAATCCGAAGTTTGGGTGACCGGGATACTTCGCCTCTCACAAATACATTTTCTATATTCAGAGGGAGTTGTACTTTTGCATTAACATAGAAAATGTGACTAACAGAGGCCCAGCATTCCATTGTAATACACAAAGATATTTTATTGTAGAGATCCTAGGTCTCCCATGTGGATGTGACTGCAGTTGGGAAACCGTTCAATCAATTACTATTATTATTATTATTATACAGGATTTATATGGCGCCAACAGTTTACACAGCACTTTACAATATGAAGGCAGACATTACAGTTACAATACAATACAGGAGGAATTAGAGGGCCTTGCTCATTAGAGCTTACAATCTAGAAGGGAGCATCAAGTGATACAAAAGGTAACAACTGTGGGGGATGAGCTGATGGAGAAAATGAAAATACAGTTGTTAGGTGAAGGGGGGAAAAGGCTTCTCTGAAGAGGAGGATTTTCAGGGATCATCTAAAAGCTAATAGGGATGGGCGAATGGTTCGGCCCGAGCATAAAGTCAGGCTGAACTTTTGTTGTTAGGGCATTTGGCGAACAGCCGAACAAACGGGACATTCAACCGTTTGTCCCCCCCCCAAACGGACAGCAATGCATTGTGGCACTGAACAGTACATTGCATGCCCTGATTGGCTGAAGCAGTGAACGCTTCAGCCAATCAGGGCACAGAGAACTGTCAGAGTCATGATTGGACACTGTCATCATGACTTTATCCAATCATGGCTCATTCCCGCCCCGCAATATAAAAGTATTCTTTCAATGGCAGCCATTTTCAGTGTGATTTCGGCTGGAGAGAGATAGAACAGGGCTGTTGTGCTTCAATTGTCAGTGTAGATTATTAGTTTAGTGTCAGTCGAGGGATAGTGTGAGTGTAGTGAGGAGGATCATCATTCATCTTTTCATAGTGTGCAGCTAGGGTAGGGACAGCTCAGATAGTTTCACTGAAGTGTAGTGAGACCGTGTCAGTAATCTTTACATAAGTATATAGCTAGAGTAGGGACAGTTCAGATAGCGTCAGTGTAGTGGCGGTTGAACACCGTCTATTTGATTGCGCTACTGCAGGTTTAACGCCATTTACTTATGTGTGCGTTACTGCAAGTTTAACACCATATAGTTTTGTGTGCCTTACTGCTGTTTTAAAGCCATATAGTTTTGTGCATTACTGCAAGTTTAATGCCATTTACTTCTGTGTGCGTTACTGCCAGGTTAACGCCATATAGTTCTGTGTGCGTTACTGCTAGTTTAACGCCATATAGTTGTGTGTGTTACTGCAAGTTTAACGCCATTTACTTCTGTGTGCATTACTGCTAGTTTAATGCCATTAACTTCTGTGTGCGTTACTGCCAGTTTAACGCCATATAGTTTTGTGCCTTACTGCAAGTTTAATGCCATTTACTTCTGTGTTCGTTACTGCCAGTTTAATGCCATTTACTTCTGTGTGCGTTACTCCAAGTTTAACACCATATATTTCTGTGTGTGTTACTGCAAGTTTAACGCCATTTACTTCTGTGTGCGTTACTGCAAGTTTAACACCATTTACTTCTGCGTGCATTTCTGCCAGTTTAACACCATTTAGTTCTGTGTGTGTTCCTGCCAGTTTAACGCCATATAGTTTTGTGCGTTACTGCCAGTTTAACGCCATTTACTTCTGTGTGTGTTACTCCAAATTTAATGCCATATATTTCTGTGTGTATTACTGCAAGTTTAATGCCATTTACTTCTATGTGCGTTACTGCAAGTTTAGCACCATATAGTTCTGTGTGTTACTGGAAGTTTAACGCCATATAGTTTTTGTGCATTACTGCGGGTTTAACGCCATATAGTTCTATGCGTCACTGTACGTTGGCCGCATTATATTTCAGTATATTATAGTGTATCCGTGGAGTGTGAGTACTCAAATTAAAGTGCACCAAACACAAAGTGGATCTACGTACAGATTGGCACTTCTTCTTTACATTTGCTTATAAGCATCGCCCCCTCCCTCCCAATAATGTCTGGGAGGACAAGAAGGAGAGGCAGACATTCCCGAGGCACTGTAAGGGGGCCAGCAACAAATGTGTCCACAGGCAATGGTGGACATGGTGGTCAGTCCTCAGGCAGGGCATCATTTCCTCTGTTTAGTGAGTTTGCCCGTGCTATCCAACCACAACATGCAGAGGCGGTTTTGGACTGGCTTACTAAACCTTCCTCATCCTCCTCCTCCTCTGTCACGCAAGCAGAGACAAGTGTGCAGCCCCCTGCAGTTGCCAGAGTGAATAAACCTGCCTCCTTGTCCACATCTATTCCTGCCATAACCCCAACATCAGCCATGGAGGAGGAGTCAGCTGAGTTATTTGACCACAGCGTCAGCCACTTGCTCCTTGATGATGCCCAGCCGTTACTGGATTTAAGTTTAAATACTTTTTATTAATTTTTTAGAAAACAATTGACATACATAATATATATATATATATATATATATATATATATAGCTTAGTGTAGCAGATTCAGGCTGGGTTCACACTATCCGACAAAAAAACGGTCCAACTTTGATCCTACTTTGCTGTGCGATTTACGGTCCTACGTAGGCTCAAAGTCGGACCGTTTGTCTGTGAACAGGGATCCGACTTTGATCCCGACAATGCCAGGCACTTTGTGCTCTGGGGATTTTGAAGGGGAACTCCACGCCAAATTTAAAAGAAAAACTGGCATAGGGTCCCCCTCCAGGAGCATACCAGGCCCTTTGGTCTAGTATGGATTTTAAGTGGGACCCCCACGCCAAAAAATGGCGTGGGGTACCCCCCACAATCCATACCAGACCCTTATCTGAGCACGCAGCCCGGGAGGCCAGGAAAGGGGGTGGGGACGAGCGAGAGCCCCCCCCTCCTGGACCATACCAGGCTGCGTGCCCTCAACATGGGGAGTATGGGTGCTTTGGGGCAGGGGGGGCTCTGCGTCCCCCCCACCCCAATGCACCTTGCCCCCATGTTGATGAGGACAAGGGCCTCTTCCGGACAACCCTGGCCGGTGGTTGTCGGGGTCTGCGGGCGGGGACTTATCTGAATCTGGAAGCCCCCTTTAATAGGGGGACCCCCAGATGCCGGCCCCCCACCCTATGTAAATGAGTATGGTGTACATCGTACCCCTACCCATTTACGTGGAAAGAAATATGTACACTAAATACCACACAGCTTTTTAAAATATTTTATTAAATCAGCTCTGGCGGTCTTCTCCCCTCTCCGGTGTCTTCTTTTCTTAGGCTCTTTTGCGTGTCTTTCCTCTTCTGAGGGGTCTTCTTTTCTTCTCCTTCTCTGCGGCGTCTTCTGCTCTTTTGCCGGTCTTCTCTGCTGTCCTCCCCTTATCCTCCCGGGCTCGGATAAGGGTCTGGTATGGATTTTGGGGGGGACCCCACACTGTTATTTCGGCATGGGGTTCACCTTAAAATCTGTACCAGACCAAAGGGCCTGGTATGCTACTGGAGGGGGACCCCATGCCAGTTTTTTCTTTAAAAATATGATGTGGAGTTCCCCTTCAAGATCCCCAGAGCACAAGTCGCATGCCAAAGTTGGATCAGTGAAGACACTGATACGACTTTGATCTGACTTCAATGCCTTTCAATGGGCTGAAGTAGGATCAAAGTCGGACAAAAGTAGTACAGGAACCTTTTTCAAAGTTGGTCCGACTTTGAAAAACACACGTCGGAGCAGTTAAGACGGCTCTCATAGGGAATCATTGTTTTTGTCACGTAATGCAACTTGTGCTCTTCATGTCGATCCGAGAATCGGACTAGTGTGAACCCAGCCTTACGGTCCTACATAGGCTCAAAGTCGGACCATTTGTCTGTGAACAGGGATCCGACTTTGATCCTGACAATGCCAGGCACTTTGTGCTCTGGGGATTTTGAAGGGGAACTCCACGCCAAAAAAAAAAAAACTGAAATGGGATCCCTCTCCAGGAGCATACCAGGCCCTTTGGTCTGGTATGGATTTTAAGGGGAACCCCCACATAAAAAAAAACAGCGTGGGGTCCCCCCAAAATCCATACCAGACCCTTATCCGAGCACGCAGCCCGGCAGGCCAGGAAGGGGAGTGGGGACGAGCGAGCGCCCCCCCTCCTGGACCATACCAGGCCGCGTGCCCTCAACATGAAGAGTATGGGTGCTTTGGGGCAGGGGGGGCTCCACGCCCCACACCCCAAAGCACCTTGTCCCCATGTTGATGAGGACAAGGGCCTCTTCCCGACAACCCTGGCCTGTGGTTGTCGGGGTCTGCGGGCGGGGACTTATCGGAATCTGGAAGCCCCCTTTAACAAGGGGCCCCCAGATGCCAGCCCCCCCCACCACATCGTACCCCTACCCATTTACCTGGAAAGAAATATGTACACAAAAAAAACACACAGCTTTTTAAAATATTTTATTAAATCAGCTCCGGCGGTCTTCTCCCCTCTCTGGCTCTTCTTTCTTCGGCTCTTTTGCGGGGTCTTTCATCTTCTGAGGGGTCTTCTTTCTTCTCCTTCTCTGCGGCGTCTTCTGCTCTTTTGCCGTTCTTCTACGCTGTCCCCTTCCCTCTGTTATTCCTCTCTTCTTCTTCCCATGTTGACACGACGGGATCTCTTTCACGAATGCCCTCTCCGCCGTGTGCTGTGCCTTATATTGGCATGGGGCGTGGCCACCAGATGACATCACCCGGAGGCCCCGCCCATATGAGGTCACATCCTGGGGGCGGAG
>BLSH010278075.1:36417-58235 GCA_018402905.1 Glandirana rugosa | reverse complement strand
CACCCCCCCCCCCCCCCCCCGTGCCCACTGCTTATAAATCTTCTTTTTACATTAAAATACTGCCACTATATATCTTTGGGGATGATCTGTATACCATGGTTTCCTGACAATCTGCACAGTTTGTCCATAGCTGTGTGTTCAAGTAGGAGGAGATTTCCACTACAGCCTGTATACGCACTCACATGTGTGATGTCATGTGACCTGAACAGTTCAGGAGGGACGTATCTATTCATACAGGATAAAACAGCCTTTTTTACACTATGCTGAGGATTAACCCCTTAAGGAGTGCGGTGGACTGCAATGGTAGAGGAGAAGGGTCTGCAGGGCAGTGTACAGGGGTCAGCAGGGCAGAGAAGAGGCATCCCAAGGGCAGAGGATAGGAGATCAGTAGAGCAGTGTAAAGGAGTCAGCAGGTTGGAAGACAAGAGGTCAGTAGGGCAGGGTACAGAGGTCAGCAGGATGGAAGACAGGGGGTCAGTAGGGCAGGGTACAGGGGTCAGGACAGAGGACAGGGAGTCGGTGGACCAGGGTAAAGGGCAGAGGATAGGGGGTCAGTAGAGCAGTGTAAAGAATTCAGCCTCATACAAATACCTGAAAGTTACACATGGTAATAAACAGAATAATTTAAATTATTATTTTCCTACCATGTAGCTGCTATTGTGTTCTGTAATCCCCATATTCATTCTCCTTTGCTGTATAGTGTGGTGATGATGGGAGGAGTTGAGCAGAGCTCAGGTGTCATTTCCATTCAGTGAAGCATCTAGTCTATCCCCAGACCTCCAGCCTTCTATGATGCCCAGTCTATTTTACATAATGCACACCCATCTGCCAATCAATAGCTGGGTGTGTGCTATGTAAAACAGTACAAGTCAGTACAGGCTCATTTGCACACAGATCTGTCTATTAATCTATGTGCTTTTCTCTGCCTGCTCTCCTCTGGTAATTTTGTAAACTAACAGAACAATATCCAACTGAAGATAGACAGAGCAGTGGGCAGACAAAGGTGGGACATAGGTGGGAGTGGGCTGGGCTTCACGGGCCGATCATGGCCGGAGCCTAATCTGGACTTCTGTGTAGAATGAATGGCTGAGATTTTCATGGATATAGGAGCCCCTCACTCAATGATGTCAGGATGTTTCTGCAGAGAGAGATAGATGCAAAACGAGACAACAGGCAAACCTGAGGCAATTCGAAAACCAGGAAGCAAAGTTGTCACTCTTTTAAAGGAAGTGCACATGAGAGCAGCAGACAAGGTAGATATCTCACCATCCTTACTGCTTTTTGTAAAACAATCAGTGGCATGTTTAACCACTTCCACACCGCGAGCAGTATATTTACTGCGGCAGTGTGGACGTGTCCCACGAATCACCGTAAATAAACGGCGATTTGCAGAGTGGCAGCTAGGGGGCGTGCGCGCGCCCGCCGTACTCTGGAGGAGGGTGCCCATGGCTCGGGAGGACCTGATGAGCTAAAGAATGGGGAACCGCCGAAGTAAACGCGGCAGTTCCCCGCTCTGTCAGAGGGGACATAGGAGATCTACTGATCCCTGTCACTGGGATCAGTTAGATCTCTTATGTCCATAACAGGCCAGCCCCCTTCACTGCCAATGCCATTTATACAGTAATCAGTGCATTTTTATAGCACTGATTGCTGTATAAATGTCATTGGTCCCAAAAAAGTGTCAAAATGGCCCGACATGTCCGCTGCAATATCGCAGTACCGCTAAAAATCGCAGATCGCTGCCATTACTAGTAAAAAATTAAAAAGAAATAAAAACCACAGAAAATGTGTGTGTGTATGTATGTATGTATGTGTGTGTGTGTGTATATGTGTGTGTGTGTATGTGTGTGTATATATATATATATATATATATAATTATAATTTTTTTTTTTTTTTTGCCGGATGGCAAAAAGTGCTCTGGTCCTTAAGGGGGAAATCCTGGGGCTGAAGTGGTTAACGGACTGTATAGATGCATAACATATTGATTTTATAATTTTTTTTACCATAGTTCTTCTTTAACCACTTGCCAATTGTCGAAAGACGTCCACAGTGCGGCCGGCTTATTCTGGGAGGCTGTCCATGGACAGCCTCCTGGAATCGCGTTCCCGCGCGCCCCATGGGGCATGCACCCGGCAGTGTCCATGGCCGTTGGGTCTCCCAGACCCGGCATGTCAGGGATCGGGGTAAAGGGCCAATGGCAGCGCTCCTTTAACACGTGATCACTCCATCTAATGGACGGAGTGATTACTTGTAAACAAACCAGAGAGCATGTCCGTCTCAGCTCCTCCCCTCTGCTTGCACCGATCGCACAGTGTGTGAGGAGGGGATGGAGCGGGTGCAGCAGCGATGTGGGCTGGATGTGAAGTGCCCACAGTGCTGATCTGTGCCCACCCCTAGCACACCAATACATCCTTGGCTCATCCATGCATCCATCCCTGGCACATCCATGCATCCATCCCTGGCACATCCATGCATCCATCCCTGGCTGATCCATGCATCCATCCCTGGCTGATCCATGCATACATCCCTGGCTGATCCATGCATACATCCCTGGCTCATCCATCCATGGATCCCTGGGTCACCCATATCTGGCTCACCCATCCATCCCTGGCTCACCCAGTCCCTGGCTCACCCATCCCTGGCTAATCTATGCTCCACCCCTTGCTCATTCATCCATCCCTTGCTCATCCATCCCTGACTCATTCATGCACCATCCCTGGCTCATCCATCCAGATTCATGCTCATCCATGCTCCATCCCTGGCTCACCCATCCAGATCCATGCTCCATCACGGCTCATCCGTCCACATCCATGTTCCATCGCTGGCTCATTCATCCACATCCATGTTCCTTCCCTGGCTCGTCTGTCCGCATCCATGCCACTACAGTGCCCATCAGTGCCTCACAAAAATGTGATAGGTAGTCAGATTAAATTTAAAATATGTGTCCCTATAATGGCTGATGGTGCTCCCTGCATGTTGGGCCTTTGTATGTGGCCATGCTGTGGAAAAACCTCACACAAGGTATCGCCATATTCGGGACAAGCAGCAGAATATATTTTGGGGTGTAATTTTTGCTATGTACATGCTATGTGTTAGACATATTGTATAAATGGACAACTTTGTGTAAGAAAAATACATTTTCATTTTCTTTTCACATTTTCCATAAACTTGTGGAAAAATATGACATGTTCATAAAATTCTATTGTCCTGGTGCTCCAGGGCCTTCAAAAGTGTGATAGGTGGTCAAGATATTTTATGTGTAATTTATGCTCCTAGAACACCTGATGGTGCTCCCTGCATGTTGGACCTCTCTATGTGGCCAGGCTGTGAAAGTCTCACACATGTGGTATTGCCATGCTCAGGAGGAGTAGCAGAATGTATTTTGGGGTGTAATTTGTGGTATGTATATGCTGTGTGTGAGAAATAACCTGTTATGAAAATTTTATGAAAAAAATAAAAATCTTAATTTTGCAAAGAATTGTGGGAAAGAATTACAACTTCAAAAAACTCACCATGCCTCTTACTAAGTACCTTGGACTGTCTGCTTTCTAAAAAGGGGTCATTTGGGGGGTATTTGTACTTTCCTGGCTTGTTAGGGTCTCAAAAAGTGAGATGTCAGTACATCAGGTGTGATCAATTTTCAGTGATGGGCACCATAGCTTGTAGACTCTATACCTTTCACAAAAACCAAATAATATACGCTAATTTGGGTTATTTTTACCAAAGATGAGTAGCAATATAAATTGTGCCAAAATTTATGAAGACAAATTACTAATTTGCAAAGTTTTATAACAAACGAAGAAAAATGACATTTTTTACAACATTTTCGGTCTTCTTTCTTTTATAGTGCAAAAAATAAAAAACCCAGTGGTGATGAACTACCACCAAAAAAAAAAAAGCTAATTGTGTGAAAAAAAAGAACAAAAAAATCATATGCGTACAGTGTAGTATGACTGAGTAATTGTCATTCAAAATGTGAGAGCGCTGAAAGCTGAAAATTGGTTTGGTTAGGAAGGGGGTTTAAGTGCCCAGTGGTTATTTTGATAAAAATTGTCTAAGTCCTCGCTTACATTGACATCACGTTGAATAAAAGCAGTGCGTGTTCAACTTGAATAAGAGTATGTACAGCAAGCTGTTACAAAGGACTTGCAAAGTTTTCAGAAAGAATGAATTTGATTTGATGATTTTAAATTCATTATACACTCTAATGCTTGTTTGTATTTTTCAATAGGGAATACCACTTGGAAAGTCCACTATATTTCTCCAAAATTCCCAGAAGGAGCAAATGCATGCTATGGTTCAAAGCTTTGTTCTTGCAGTGGAGAAAATGTTGTATACCACATTCCCCCATTACTTTTCAATCTTTCCAGTGATCCTTTTGAGGCAAATCCTCTGCCCAAGGACTCAGTGTTCTATAAGGAAGTGCTACAGAAAACACAGCTGGCTGTAGCACATCACAACTCAACATTACATCCAGTACCTCAACAGCTCTATGGGCTAAAAAACATTTGGGACCCCAGACTGCAACTGTGCTGTGGAACATTTCCATTCTGTTGGTGCAACAACGAAAGCAAAAGCTAAATCTAGCACTAAACATTATTTCATCTGCTATGACAATCTTTTCACTGAAATTTACAGTGGTGTACTGATAACCAAAACTGTGACATATACTATACTTGTTTTATTACTATCATATGCTGTTATTTCAAGTTCTGCTGTGTTGGCAAAACATATTAAAGTGGAAGAAAAACCTAACTATAAGTATTCTTAATAATAATCTCTCCCTCTCCTTTTACCTGTCCTGTCTAACCTATTTTGAATCTGCTCTGGTCTGATTATGTGATCCTGCAGCTGTGTGTAAAGCCTAATACATACAATCAAGTTCTAGCATATCCATGACAATATAAAGCGCTTGTGACTCTTATAATATAGGTGTCCACACCAGGCGGTGAGTGGATGGGTGCACTGAAGGGGAGCATGATTTTCACTTTATTTAAAGAGACAGCATTTTATTTAAAGAGACAGCACTTTATTTAAAGCGACAGCACTTTATTTAAAGCGACAGCACTTGGCACTTTAAAAATTGCATGATTGATCATCACATTCTGCATGTATGAAAATGCAAGGATATGGACTCATTTATGAATGACACAAGTCTATTTATGCATATATTCATTCTTTATTTCACATTATCAGTTTTTTCAATTGTTTATTGCAACATTGGTTTAACCAGTTCAGATCTGCACTATAGCCGAAAGACGGCTACAGGGTGGTTCTAAAATGCCCGGAGGACATCCATGGACATCTGCCTTGTGCACACTCTCCGCACGCACTCACAGCCTGCAGTGGTGCAGCCTCCGCACACTGCATGGGCGTGCCCGTGGGTCGGGCGGACTTTATGTCCGCCCCGAGACCCGCCGATCACCTGTAGCAGCTGCAGAACAGGGAACCACCAATGTAAACATGGCAGTTCTCCATTCTGTTAAGGGGACATGACAGATCTACTGATCCCTGTCACTGGGATCAGTTAGATCTGTTATGTCCCGACCAGCCCCGCCCCCCCCCACAGTTAGACCACACCCAGGGAACACAGTTAACCCCTTCACGGCCAATGACATTTATATAGTAATCAGTGGACATTTAAATTTCTGATCACTGTATAAATGTCATTGGTCCCAATCATTGTGTCAAAAATGCAATATCGCAGATCGCCGCCATTACTAGTTAAAAAAAAATAGTAAAACGCCATAAATCAATTCCCACAGTTTGTAGAAACGATTACTTTTGTGCAAACCAATCAAAATACGCCAATTTGCATTTTTTATTTTTTTTTTACCAAAAATAAGTAGAAGAATATATATAGGCCAAAACTGATGAATAATTTTCTTTTTTATATTTTTTTTGGATATTTATTATAGCAAAAAAAGTAAAAAAAATATATTGTTCTTTTTTCAAAATTGTCACTATTTGTTTATAGTGCAAAAAATAAAAAACCGCAGTGGTGATCAAATACCACCAAAAGAGAGCTCTATTTGTGGGGGAAAAAAATATAAAGATTTTGCTTGGGTACAACGTCACACGACCGCGCAATTGTCATTCAAAATGCGACAGCGTTGAAAGCCTAAAATTGGTCTGGGCAGGGGGGGGGGGGGCTGGGGGGGTTTAAGTGCCCAGTAAGGAAGTGGTTAAAATGTATTTATCATGTATCCTTCTATAGATAGAGGTTACAAAACAATCACTTATCGCCGGTATACTTCCCTCATTTTAGATCCTATTTAGATATCTTCCCCTGTGGCTATTGCTGCTGATGCTAAAGTTTTACTAGACAATAGCTGGGTTTGCATAAAGTCTTCTCCTCAAGGAAAATTTCATTTACTAGCCATGGGTTTGTACTTCATTTTCCTTATACCTTCCATGTATAGATAAGTTCTCCCTTTTTTCTATATGTGTAATTTTTAACATTCTTAAACATGTTTCAAATGTAATTGTAATGAGAAAGGTCAGAACCCTCCTTTTATTCCAACCATTGCATTACCTATTATCCACCTGCGATTGAGGGCTTCCTTTATCTATTCATCTGCCAGATAATTCCTTTTAATTAAAGCCGCCCCCTTGTTTTTATTGTTTTTCATTGATATCTCTATTCGAGTGCTTTTTATTGATCTTACGGTTCCATTGATATTTTTACAACACATTGGTTCGACCATTCTTATAGTATATAATTGTCCACTTCCTCAAAGCTCCCCTTCTATCTGTGTTTTTCAATTCCCTTATCCGGCAACATCCAGGTGCAATAATCAGTCACAGCCGAACTGGGTGTATATAAGACGGCGGGTGTACCAAGATGGCCACTGCTTCAGACGACGTTTTATGACGAAACGCGTAAGTCGGGGCCTATACACACAATGCACGTCTCGTACTAGGACTGGGCTCTCACATCAGTGGAGCGCAGATCGGCTTAGGAAGGAAGGAGGTCTGACCTTCCTCAAATAGCAGCCATAGTCTGCCTGATCTGTATGCCAGCTGGAACAGCTACATTTTTATTGTTTTTTTTTTAATGGATTTTTTTGCATGCTTTTTAAAACAAATGAATAAAGATATTTTTTATGGAATCACACTATTTGGAATCCCTTACTTTTCCCATTATATGGAGTCCTGCTGAGGTACACCTGGCTGGTGAAGGATCAGTGTTTACAAGTAAACAACAGGAAGCTGGACCCTACAATACACCAAGACCCATTTACCACATGCGTGCTACCCCTGTAGGGGTGTGGAGATCTGGTAAGTGGGGACCCAAGAGGGGGAGCACGTGTGATATCACAAAATATACAGATGAAGCACTGAAGTCACCTTTATAAGAATTTTCTTTATTTTTTACTGCGGATCTACACCACCTGTTTGCTGCCACTTCATTTTTATAATTTTTTTTTTGTTCCATATAATTTTTTACGTATACAATCACTTTTTTCTTAAATTGTCGCAATTTGTATGGACATTCACTCAGTTTATTTTATGGATTGGGTTTTTGCATAATTTACTCCATTCCTTTTTTCACTGTGGATTGTAATTTTTTTCACTAACTGTTTTATTGTCACCCTAGCTGGTTTTTTTTATATACTCCTTTTTTTATGGGCATTTATCTTGAATACCTTATGTACTGAGTCTACGTATAACATTTTTCCTTTTTACCGCTGAGTGCTTTTCTTTCACCACCTCTTTGCTGCTACTTCATTTTAAACATTTTTTAACCACTTCAGCCCCTGGAAGGATTTCCCACTTTAGGACCAGAGCACTTTTTGCGATTCGGCACTGCGTCGCTTTAACTGACAATTGTGCGGTTGTGCGACGTTGTACCCAAATGAAATTTGCGTCCTTTTTTTCCCACAAATAGAGCTTTCTTTTGGTGGTATTTGATCCCTCTGCATCGTTTCTGACTGCCGCTATAAACAAAAGAAGAGCGACAATTTTGCAAAAAAAAAAACAAATTTATTACTTTTTGAGAAAATACAAATCCAAAAAAAAAATATAAAAACATTTTTTTTCCATCAGTTTTTGGCGATTTATATTCTTCCTCATATTTTTGGTAAAAAAAATTGCAATCGGCACTTATTGTTTGGTTTGCGCAAAAGTTGCCGCGTTTACGGATGATGAGAATACATTTCTGGGGTTTTTATTTTTTTTTTTTTTTTTTTTACTATAATGGCGGCGATCTGTGATTTTTAGCGGTACTGTGATATTGCAGCAGACATGTCGGACCATTTTGATACTTTTTTGGGACCATTGGCATTTATACAGCGATCACTGTGTAAATGTCATTGGCAGTGAAGGGGGGGCGTTCTAAGGGTTAACTGTGTTCCCTGGGCGTGTTCTAACTGTGGGGGGACTGCCCTGGCTGGGGAAAGGGGATGATCACAGCTTCCATATACAGGAAGGCTGTGATCATCGCCCTTCCCCCTTCAACAGAATGGAGATCCGTATTTACACACACGGACCTCTGTTCTTTCAGTGCGGGGGGGGCATCGCGGGTAGCCGGCGGCGATCGAGTCCGCCCTACCCGCTCCCTGGCTCCCCCCGAACACCGTGAGCGCGCCTACGGCGGCGCGCGCACGCTCACAATGCTAGTTATCGCGGCCGCCGTCCTGTGACGGCGGTTCGCAATAACGAGCCATCTTGCCGCCGTCATACTGCGGCGGGCGGTCGGCAAGTGGTTAATATATATATTTTTAACATTTTTACCTTTTTTTCACAAAATATTTGGATTATTGCCTTTTGTCAAGATTTTTCAAATTGTGGACCTTTATGAACTTGCTTTTACAATTAATGGGCATTAGACATTTTATGATTACTATTTATACATATTTATAAGATTGGTGTTTTTTATATATCTTTCACTTCTGAATAAGGTTACAAGTGGGGGTTGGTTTTTAGGTAACCAGGTAGCGCTCAAAACACCTATGTATGTAATCTAAAGGTACAGTACCTTAACAAAGCAGCATGGTTAATATCCTAAGAGCAGGAATATATAATTAGTACATGCTCATGTTTTTTGCGGATAGCACCCTGACAAAACATGTGCGAACACGAAAAATCCACAAAAACGATTATGTACACTGAAGGTGTGGGTAGAGAGGTCATACGTACATTATATCACTTCCCGTTACTTGCTAAAATGTAGTTACGCACATGGGAAGTTGTTTGGCGTCATATGAGAAATTTTGCATTGTTAGTAACTTATTCGGATATGATCTAGGTTCAATATGAGACTACCAAGCAAAAAAGAAAAAATGGGCACTCTTTCATCCGATTTTCTGATGAAGTGTACCAGCCATAAGGGAGTGCTCAACAGCTGATGTGAATTCTGGGAGCCCCTCCTCTCCTCTGCAGCAGCTGCTCATTGACACATGGGAGCAAGAGCTGCAGGATCAATTGACTGGACTGGAGCAGATTACAAATACTGTAGGTAATTACACACATTTTATACAGGCTAGGCAGGTTTGGTAGAAGGAGAGAGAATATTTTTAAAAATATTTATATTTTGGCTTTTCCTCTACATAAGGGGTTAGTCGTATTATAATGGCAGAAAAATGTTTTTAAAAACAAATCCATTTAGTATAAAATTGGTTTATAAATACATTTTTTTTTTTTAATCAAGAAAAGTTTTATTGTATGCAATACACATTCTCTAATGCACATACATGTCAATATTACACTCTGAGCAGCTTTACAACATTTGAGCGAATACCAGCATTATTCAGTTAGCAGTACAATCCCATGACCCTCAGCCACCCACTCCCGCCCCAAACAACCTTCATATTGTCACATGGATTCTATTATTCGAACTTACAAAAGTCTGGACATTACTAATTCTTTGGGACTCAGACCGGGGGTATCCAGCCAGGGTGCCCATATACGTTCAAATTTATCCACATTACCTCTATGCTGATAGATATACTTTTCCATAATCAGGGTGTTGCCCATATGTGTTATCCATGTACTTATACTTGGCGGAGCCACAGACTTCCAGCCTATTCAAATTTGTTTTCTAGCTTGAAATAGAGCCCTAGATATGGCCACTCTACTCATTTCGTCAGGTATAATCTCCTCAAAGATCCCTAATATACAGTGCATCGGATCAAGTGGGACGCTTGTTTGAAACACCCCATTAATCAGGTCTATCACTTCCCTCCAGTAACCATGGAGTTTTGGGCACCGCCACAGGAGGTGAATTCGGTCCCCGGTGTGCAGCCCACATCTGCCACATAGAGGATCCGGTGCTCTACCCATCTTGAATAATTTCTTAGGGGTATAGTGGACCCCCAAGAGTATGTATAGCTGGGACACCCTTTGTGAACAGGTGGATATATTCTGCAATGCCTCTTCCCACTGGTCTCCCTCAATAGGCCCCAGATCTCCCTCCCACATGGCCAGTGTCTTAATTGGATGTGCCTGCAGATATTTAGACAGCATCATCTGATAACATTGTGATATGATTCCCTTAGTCTCTGTGGTGTCACAAAGCAGCTGAAAGATGGGGGTGGGTGACAGGACCCAATTCACAGCCTCGCCCTGCACCCTTAGGGTGCACCACATACTGGCCAGGAGCCCAAATCTAGTCTGCAGGTCTCTAAAAGGACGCCAACTTACCATTATAAAAAATGTGCGATAACATTGTTACCCCATAAGCACTCCACCGCTGCCCCTGTTGTAGTTTCGCCAGTTCTACATAGGATGCATTTCCCCAGATTGGGCTGTGTGCAGTGTACCCCGTTACTCCCTGCATCTGCCTCCCCTTGTTCCACATTTTTTGGACCAAGGTGAGAGTAGGTGTGTGTTTGTAGGATTTGTGAAACATCTGGGCTTCCAATCCCCTCGGTATTGTTTCCGCCCCAGTAGCATGCAGCATCAATCCGGCCGATGAGCCTTTTGGATCGTGCGCCATGCCACCAGTCAGATGTTGTAATAGAGCAGTTATATAATATAACCAAGGGTTGGGGAGAGCCAAGCCACCCCCCTCCTTAGGGTACTGCAGCTGCTCCAATTTAATTCTGGGGGAACCGCGGTTCCAAAGTAATCGCCTAAATAAGGTGTTCACCACTCTGAATAGTTTTAGATGCAACACCACGGGGGAATTATGCAGGAAGTACAAAAGCTGGGGCATTAAAATCATTTTTATTAAATTGACCTTACCGGCCAAAGATAGCTTTAAGTTATTCCAGGTGGTAATCTTGTCCCTAAAACGTGACAGCAGGGGGTAGATATTTAAGGGGCAGTAATCCCTTAGCTCTGGGGAAACCTGGACGCCCAAGTACTTAAACTGCCTAACCACCGGGATATGGCATGTCCCTGTCAATACCAGGGTGTTCACATTATCCAGCGCCATCAGGGCGGATTTAGACCAATTAATGGTCAAGCCTGAGAACCGCCCAAACTCGGTGATCGTGGCCACGACGCCCTGCAGGGAGGCCCCTGTGTCCCCCAGGAAGAGCATCATGTCGTCCGCATATAACATAATTTTTTCCCGCAGGGCCCCATATTCAAACCCCTTAATTCTCGGGTTATTTCTCACCATTGCTGCCAAGGGTTCTATAGCAATCACAAAGAGCAGGGGAGACAGCGGACACCCCTGCCTCATACCCCTACCCAGAGCGAACGGTTGTGACATTTTATCCGCAACCCTGATGCTGGCCCGGGGGTTGTATAAAGGAGCCTGACCCAGGCGATCAAGCGATCATCGAAGCCAAACCTAGCTAGTGCTGCCCACAGGTATCTCCAGCTGATGCTGTCAAAGGCCTTGTTGGCATCTAGGGACAGCAGGGCCCTCTGTCCCCCATTGTCAGACTGTGTTTGCATATTCAAGTATAGTCTCCGAAGGTTCGTGGCGGTAGACTTTTGTGGCATGAAACCCGCCTGATCCGGGTGTATAATGGACACGATGATCCCGTTGACCCTGCGCGCCAGGACCTTAGCCAGAATTTTAATATCGCTCTGGAGAAGCGATATGGGCCTGTATGACCCAGGGTCAACCGGATCCTTCCCTGGCTTAAGTAATAATATCACATTAGCCTTGGTCATAGACACTGGAAGTTCCCCTCTTTCAAGTGAGGTATTGAATACCTCTAATTGTTTAGGTAGCATTAAATCACCAAATTGGGTAAACACCTCCATGGGCAGACCATCCTCCCCGGGCGCTTTGCAAGTAGGGAAGGAACCGGCTGCCAGCTTCAATTCCTCTACCGTCAGAGGGCTATTTAATTTGATTCTATCTGCCATGGACAGCAGGGGCAGATCAATATTGAGCAGGTAGTTTTCTAGTTCCCCATCCGAGTAAGCATCCTGTGACTTATACAGGTCTTCATAAAAGGATGCCAGCTCGGATATGATATCTTCCGGATTGTTTACCACCCGACCTGATGCAGAGTGGATGGCCCCAATGGCCCGAGATGTTTGTTGTGATCTTAGCAAGCAGGCGGCCAGTCTTCTCCCCCTCCTCATAGAACGCCTGCTTAGTAAAAAACCTTTTTCGCTCCGTAGCGGAGGATCTCAAGCTTTCCAGGGAGTCCTGTGCCGCCATCCACGCCTTGCGCGCAGAGTCCTAGGGATCCATTACATATTTGAGCTCTAGTTGTCTTACCAGATCACCCACCTGTTCCAACAAAGCCGAGGAGTTGTGTTTGATTATTTGTATTTCAGCAATGAACACCCCTCTGAGATAGGCCTTAAAGGCCTCCCATCTCCGAAGGGGATCATTATGTTGACTATGGGATTTAAAGAAGGTTTCTATCTGCTTGGCTATACGTTCCGGTGAGGTAAACAGTTTGAGCCAGAAGGCATTAAGCCTCCAGGGGGCCCTAGGAAGAGACACGGGGGGGGCCTAGTAACCAACCATATCGCCAGTGGGGAGTGGTCAGACACCCCTCTAGGAAAATACTCCACTCTCTCAGTGTAATTGATCATATGTGAGGACCCTATACATAGGTCTATACGTGACAGGGTGTCTTGGAGAAGCATGAGAACTGGGTGGCCCCTGGATTTCGGGCGCGCCATAGGTCAGTCCATCCCACCTCTTCAATCAGACGGCTGAGTGACGTGCCGCTACTGCTCCCAGAGGGGCATGTAGGGGGATGTTTGTCCAGCTTTGGGTCTAGATAACAGTTGAAATCACCCAGAATTAATACCGGTACATCTGGCTTATTAAACATATAGTTCAGCAATAGTTGTAATACTTCTCTAGAGAAGGGAGGTGGGATATACACAAAGGCTAATAACATAATCACACTATATAGCTTACAGTATAGAAAAACATATCTTCCCATGCCATCTATCAGGGAGTCTAGCTCCTGAAATACTAAGGCTCTGTGCACCATTACAATGAACCGACGCGAATATGCGGAGTAAGTGGAATGGTACGCCCTGCCGACCCATGCATACCGTAAATACCCAACATTGTCCCCTGCAAGGTGTCTCTTGCAGACCAATAATAGCTGGCTGGAATTTGCCTATACATGAAGTAATCATAGTCCTGTTCAAAGGGTCATTTACTCCCATTCCACAAAACGATAGGTTTACTAGACATGGTAGATTTTCGTTAAAGTAATAACAGTGGAATAAGTCCTCGTCATGAGGGGTGGTCATGAGGGAAAGCATACGCCTTAGGTGGTGGTGCTCTTGGCCAAGCCGCGGGGACCACAGCAGGCTCAATAACCCCCCTTGTTTCAACTGCACATTGGAGTAGAATAATGCCATAAGAACAGTTAAATGTGCGCAACTTGAACATCCAACAGATATTGGTGGAGGCTTGTGTCCTCCGGATATAATGTGACTGCCAACTGGGCAGCATCTTGTTCCCCAAGAAGGTGTATGGTAAGCTTATCATCGTTACTTTTGGTGCCAACAGGGCACAGTCTCCTGGGCCATGTGCACCCCGATAACCAATGTCGCGGTAGCTGGCCGTCAACACACAATATGTTAGGGAAACAGCAAGAGAAAACCGATGAACACATAACGTTTCTCAAGCACTCGCTCTGATCAGTCAATAGGTATATGCCCTCTTAACTTGACTCATGTAATGAAAAACAGAAGAATTATAGCGCCCCTTATGAACAGACTGTACTCCACAAGCAGCATCAGCCCGCACCATCCTCCCGTCTCCGACCCGGAGAGCCTGTTCGTTTTGATCCAGCCATCGTGTAGCTTCCTGATCGCTTTCAAAGAATTGGTTTTGGCCTCTAGCGGTAATCCTCAACTTCGCTGGGAATAACATCGCATAGGGTAATTGGAGCCGTTGGAGCCTCTTTTTAACCTCAGTGAACTTCGAGCATTTACGCTGCACCTCTGCCGAGAAGTCGGGAAAAAAAGATATTCTGGAGCCCTTATATCTTATGTCCCCCCTCTCCCTCGCCATGCGGAGGACAACCTCTCGATCCTTATAATTCAGGAGCCTGGCCAGCATGGATCTCGGTGGGTGTTCCGGTGGTAGGGACCTTGGGGAGACCCTGTGTGCTCTTTCCACTGTATACAGCAGCGAGAATGAGTCTTTGCTAAATAACTCCTGCAGCCAGCCCTCAACAAATGACGTGGGGTCCTTCCTTTCTACCCTTTCGGGGAGCCCCACTATGCGAACATTGTTCCTTCTCAGGCGATTTTCAATGTCGTCCGTTTTATTGAGGGCCTGGGAAACCTGTTGGGACGCCATCCGCACGTCCGGAGTGAGCGGGGGGATCTGATCCTCCATGTCGCTCACTCTGCCCTCCACTGCAGTGGTTCTTTCCCTAATCTTCTGCAGATCCTGTCGGATGAGTGACACTATTCAAAAAAGAGGTGATTGAGAATCACAAGAGCACCAAAAACAGGAACCCAATGTGTTATAAAACGTAACTTTTAATACATATGAAAAATATTAATAAGTAAATAACCACTGGAGTAGGAAAATGATAAAAATTGACAACGTTGTCAGTAATAAAGATGTATCTGATCACCCATACACACAACACCCATCCTGGTGTCCACATTTAAACATCCACCCTCCATGTCCAAGACCGTAACAGGAGATGCTAGTTAGGTCGTGGGGGCGTAAGTAGGGATGCTCGGGATCAGGGATATGAGGAGATGATGCTGTCACGTCAGTCGGTAAAGCATAAAGCACAGGTAGGCAATGATAGAGTAAGGCAGTCTATGGTGCCATCCCAATTCGGCCAAGGTTTTCAAACTGACTTCCCAATGGTAGTTGCACACCACTAACCGCGTGGTATATGTCAGATGGAAATGGAAGTCCAGGTATAGGTGAGTAAAGTGCAGTGACTAGATCATCGCAATGATTAACTGATCAGTCCAAAGGTCACAGAGAAGCAATAGTTGAAATAGCTGTGAACACCATAAAGGTTAAATATAGCAGCGGTGATGCTGGCACTTATGGATACAATCTCACCAATCTCTGAAGACGGCATCAATGGGGTGACAAAGGTTTCCAAAGATCACAAGTCCCAACTCATTGCAATGGCTTATATGAGTGGCGTTGCAGCGTGACAGAACCTCCTTAGCTCCGGCTGATTCAAACAGCGTGTACGGAGCAGGTGGGAGGCATCTCCAGGGTGAAGGGCGGGTTCAGATGCGTCATAGGAAACGTCAGGTGACGCGATTCTGACGCGTTTCGTCTGACCAATTGCAGACTTCCTCGGAGCAAGAGGAGGGGCTGGAGTGGCTCGGACTAAATAGTCCCTTGAAGGTGTCATGCCCCTAGTTATCCACTAGATGTCATACTCACAATACTCCTCTCTACGTTCACCTTACTTCACACACATCTCATATATTGCTAATATATTCCAAATGTGATTCACATCGCAGACGACAAACGCCCCCCCCCCCCCCAAAACACACCATATATGGGTTATAAGGAGACAGACCAAGATTAAGGTAAAAATAAAATAAAGGTAACGAACCCACCCCTCCCCCCCGGGGAGGAGTCTTTCCACAGCCAATGGTCATAACAATAACAACAATGGATAGGAAGGGGACAGCAGTTAGGAAATGACAGTTATATCCTTTATAGGAATACAGAAAAGCTGCACTCCGTGTTGAGGCCATGCGGCACCATAGAGTCCAGAAGGAAGATCCACATTTTCTCCTTCTGGAGCAAGATGGTGTCAAAATCTCCCCTCCTTGTAGGGAGCTGCAAGGCATAAATTCCTTTGACTTTCATTAGGGATGGGTTCCCCTGATGATATTGGTGAAAATGTATTGCAAAAGGTTTTTCATCACCTTCTTTATAGTTTCTAATACTGCTCAGATGTTCTCCAATCCTCACCTTTAAAGGTCTCTTGGTTTTCCCTATGTATGCCTTTTGGCAAGGGCACGTTATCATATAGATTACCCTGGGGGTCGAGCAATTAATGAACTGCTTAATTTTGAAATTCCTTCTATTACGAGCCCCAGAGAAATCTACAGTTTTTTCCACTAGCGGGCAAATGCTACACCTACCACATTTAAACATACCGGAGGGTTTAAACCGATCTGTAAGCCAATTGCTGCTCCCTGCTCTTTGATACTCTGAGTGGACAAGCGTGTCCCTCAAATTTCTAGCTCTTTTGGCCACTAGCAGGGGGCGGGGTCCCACAATCTCATTTAGAATGGGAACTCTAGTGAGTAGATGCCAATGTTTGGACATCGTTTGGCGAACTTGTTCCCACTGTGCCCCATATCTGGTTATCATCCTAACATGAGGGGTTTGAGATGAGGTCTCAGTGGGTAGAGTTTTAGCTTTGACCAACAGTGAAGATCTTTCACACTGATGAGTGACACTGCCTGCCTCAGTCCCCCAAATCAGTCAATCAGCGTGAGTTGTGTGTTATCCTCTTGTGGAAGATCCATAAACATTAACATAGGATCAGGCAGGGAGTCTAATGTCGCTGTGTCATCTAGCATGTCAGCATCTGTGGCTTCACTGTCAGCGGTGTGGTGGCTATGGACAACGCTACTCTGGGAGGCCTGTGAGGATGAGGTTAGCCTGTTTAGCTTCTGGGCATAATAAGTCATGTCTTTAGCTTGCTCTTTATGCTTGGGGGTTTTGGTGGACTTACCCCCCTGCTCGCTTTTTTTGTCCGGGTCTCGTGGCGCTTTAGGCGGCTGTAACTGTCTGGCTCCATCTTGAAGCTCCTGGGTCGCCACGGCATCTGCCCGGCCTCCACGGGTCATCATGGGTCCCGGATCGCTCTCCAGCATCGCCAGGGATGGCAGAGACGAGGCAGGTGCCAGACGCGGTGCAATCCGGGCTAACAGGATAGCGAAGGAAGGATCGATGATTGGATCACTGGCGGGAGCTCCGTGCAGCACTTCTGCTCACATGCCCTGTCAGACCACGCCCCACCATAAATACATTTTATTACCAAATTGATATTGAAACATTGAACCATTAGGGAAAATACAAATGGAATGTTTTTTTTTTCTATTAGTTGTATTCCAAAAATATTTTAAATATTGTTTTCAGGCATTTCAGAATGTTTTCAGGCATTTGTAAATTGCTTGGAATTAGTTAAAATAAATGTGTTTTGCTTGATAATATGACACTAACTAAAACACAAGCATCCAGAGATGTTCTGGACTAACAGTCCAGATTGCAGTGCATGGTGAGCTTCAAAAGGTACCTCCTACTTCTACTTCTGCTTGCATCCTGGGGTAAGATGCATTTTTTTTAAATTTCTCCCCTTCATCAGTCTACTAAAACATGTTAGTAAGGGGCATGGCGAGTTTTTTGAAGATGTCACTTTTTCCCACAATTCTTGGAAAAATTAAGAAGAAATTTTTTTTTTTTTTACACAAAATTGTCATACTAACAAGTTATTTCTCACACACAGCATATGCATACTTCCAATTACACCCCAAAATACATTCTGCTACTCCTCCCGAGTATGGTGATACCACATGAATGTGACTTTTTCACAACTTGACCCCATAGAGAGGTCCAATACACAGGGAGCACCATCAGGCGTTCTAGGAGCATAAATTACACATATCATTTCCTAACGACCTATTATACTTTTGAAGGCCCTGGAGCACCAGGACAATAGAATTATTCACAAAATGACCCCATTTTAGAAAGCAAACGCCCTAATGTATATTCTGTGAGGCATTATGAATCTTTTGAAGTGTTCATTTTTTCCACAAGTCTTCGCAAAACGCGGAAAGAAAATGAAAACTTTTTTTTTTTTTTACACAAAGTGCTCAATTTATAATATATTTCTAACACTAGTATGTATATAGCAAAAATTACACCCCAAAATACATTCTGCTACTCAGCCCAAGTATGGCAGTACCATATGTGAGACCTTGGGTCGGAGCTCCAGAGTGGAAAGGACCCTTGTACAAACCACAGGGGTGTCCTGACCAGGAGCAGAAGAGGACAGTGGAAGGTACTGCCAGACAAAGTCTTCAAAAGGGATACACCAGAGGTTGGTGAGTGGTACACATCCTGGAAGCGCTGGGGAGGCAGACTGGAGTGGATTGGGGGAGAGAGAGAGATCTGAGATGGGTGTAGAGCCAGTGAGGACTGTGGTGTCATGGGCAGTGGAGTTTGGTCACTGCAGCCAGGAGGGCCTACAGGGCCTGAAGAGGACTGACTGGGAGCAGTAGTCCACCAAGGCCAGCTAGCATTTAACTCTTTCAACTTACTGCTACACCAGAGAAGCCCGCGTACACCAGAGAGGCCCGCGGTCCTTGCCTGCAAAAGTCATTCTTCAGGGCCTGGTTGGAGTCAGTGAGGCCTAACCATATGCTAGCTGTGCCTGGTGAGAAGTGATGTGCTGTAGAGAGTAAGGAGGTGACGGTCTGCAAGCAAGTTGTGCAGGAGGAGTGTATAGATGTACAGGGAGTGTACATAGTTCTGTCCCAAAATCAATTCTGCAAATTTCTACTCTGGACATCTCATAAATCCCCCATCCCCATCCAAGTTAAACCGCCTAATAAAAATAACAAAACAAAGTCCTGGACTGATTCATAACTTTGGATGTCTGTGAAAAGTGTGACTGGCTGGGCAGGGTGACAGGTGGACCACAACACTCAGCAGCCCCTACGGGGGTACCGCTAAACATTTTTGAAGGCCCTAGAGCACCAGGACAATTACCCATAAAATGATCCCATTTTGGAAAGCAAACACCCCAACGTATATTCTGAGGCATAATGAGACTTTTGAACGGTTCATTTTTTTCCCACAAGTCTTCGGAAAGCATGAAAAGTAAGTGAAAATTTATTTTTTTTACACAAAGTTGTCAATTGTATATGATATTTCTAACACACAGCATGTACATAGCAAAAATTACAATAGAAAATGTAGATTGCTGCACTATCGAGTACATTGTGTTATGAGATTGGTCGTCTTTTTGTGCTAGCGGCTTTTAACACTTTAGCGCTCACTCCTTCTCACGTATGTAAATAAACAGAGCTGGAGAGACAGAGCTGTGCTGTGTTATCTATATAGATAAGAATATTTCTGATATAACACTGACTTGGGTGAACTTCTTCTTCTAATACAGAGGGATGGGGGCTTTTAGGCTAGGTTCACACTGCTGCTGTGCGGGAACCCTGCGAATTCACTGCGGGTTCCCGCATCGTAGGTCTCTGAGCGGCAGTTCACACTGCCATATGCGATCTCTGGGGAGTGTCAATACAATGTTAATGACACCCCCAAATCAGTACGCATATCGCACTGTGAACTGCAAACTCGCACAGGAATCGGATTGCATGGTGTGAACCACCATGCGATCCGATTCTGACCCTGCGAAAAAAAAGGGTCCTGTGCGAGTTTGCTCCGATTGCGATGTGAATTCAGCCATACAATCTCTATGGCTGATTTTGCATCGCACAGAGATCGCATATGGTTCACACTGCAGTGCGGTGCGAAATCATATGCGATCTCTGTGATCGGAGCAGTGTGAACCTAGCCTTAGAGTCAATTATGAGAGCAGAGAGGAGAAGCTACGGGAGGAAGAGGGAGGGGGGAGTTTAACCACTTCAGCCCCAGAAGGATTTCACACTTTAGGACCAGAGCACTTTTTGCCATTTGGCACTGCGTCGCTTTAACTGTGAATTGCGCGGTCGTATGACGTTGTATCCAAACAAAATTTGTGTCCTTTTTTCCCCACAAATAGAGCTTTCTTTTGGTGGTATTTGATCACCTCTGCATCATTTCTGATCGCCGCTATAAACAAAAGAAAAGCAACAATTTTACAAAAAGACCCAAATTTATTACTTTTTGAAAAAATACAAATCCCCAAAAAAAATATAAAAAAAACATTTTTTTCATCGGTTTTGGCCGATTTATATTCTTCCTCATATTTTTGGTTAATTGATTGGTTTGCGCAAAAGTTGCCGCGTTTACGGACGATGAGAATTCATTTCTGGGGTTTTTATTATTTTTTTATTTTTTACTAGTAATGGCGTCGATCTGCGATTTTTAGCGGTACTGCGATATTTCAGCAGACATGTCGGACCATTTTGACACTTTTTTGGGACCATTGGCATTTTTTACAGCGATCAGTGCTATAAAAATGCACTGATTACTGTATAAATGCCATTGGCAGTGAAGGGGTTAACCTGCAGGGGGCGCTCTAAGGGTTAACTGTGTTCCCTGGGCGTGTTCTAACTGTGTGTGGGCTGCCCTAGCAGGGGAAGAGAAGTGATCACAGCTTCCATGTAGAGGAAGGCTGTGATCACAGCCCTTGTCCCTCTCACAGAACGGAGGTCCGTGTTTACTTACACGGACCTCCGTTCTTTCAGTGCGGGGGGCCATCGCGGGTAGCCGGCGGCGATCGAGTCCACCGCACCCGCTCCCTGGCTCCTCCCAAACACAGTGAGCGCACGGGCGCTCACAATGCTAGTTATTCGCGATAACGAACCACCTTGTCACCATCACGCTGCGGCGGGCAGTCGGCAAGTGGTTAAGACAGGCACACAGGAGATAGGAGAGCTGGGAGTGGCATAGCCTGCATAGACCATGGGGCTCTCAAGTTAAGCAATATACAGAGGGAGTCAGTACACGGGGGGGAGTCATGACCTGGCATTATCAAACTGATATTTTAGGGGATACAGAGGGATAATTTAAAAAGCAAAATCCCCATGCTGCTAATTGCACATTAAAGAGACAGGTGCAGCAATTGTTTTTTTTTTTTGGGGGGGTTAACAAACACTTTAATTATGATGCCCGATGCTCGCTGACCTGACGGAAAAAAAAAAAAAAAACCTACATGCGTTGGGTCCTGCTAAATGATAGCTCTGGCAGCTGACAGCTGATATAAACAAAGGGATGGGATCTCCTGGGTGATGTCAATGATCATATACCTACAGTCCTGCTCACCATTATTGGCACCCCTTCATGTTTTGCATAACTGAGTGAATGTCTTCAGAAATAAATGGAAATGTACCAAATTTATATCAGCAGGATCTTGAGTCAATACGTTTTGTACTTCCCCACGGTTATTACCACTCGTCCTGACATCCATATACTAGTAACTGTAGTGGGTCCTCTAGGGTAGGGAAACAAATATAGTCGACAGTCGACGGTCTCGATAGTAAATCGTCCTGGGTTGCGTACATCCAAAAAAAAAAAAAAAAGGCAGTCCAGTCGCTCGTAGCCCGTAGTATTAATTTCACAAACAATTGGGGGGGTTTTTTTTTTTTGTTAACGACGTGGACAGAGAAATTACACGTTAATCGTCGTACCCCTAAAACGAAAAATTTAATAGGGAGACATAGGGGATTTTATAGTCAAACTATTACGGTCCAGTACTGAGGGGGGGCACATGACTGAGGGAGACATATAACGAATTGAACTC